>VXAX01004535.1:1827327-2040441 GCA_013399835.1 Leptocoma aspasia | reverse complement strand
GGCCGACAGCGGCCGCGACGGAGATGCTGGCGGTGGTCGGGAGCTGCGGTGGCGGAGCGGGGGACGTGCGGGACGGAGGGCGCCTTACCCCGGCAGCGGCGGCAGCTGGTGCTTCTGGCGGAGGGGCAGCGCGGCGCTGCTGTTGCCGTGGGGGCCCGGCGGCGCCTTGAGCCGCGGGCTGAAGCGGGCCGGCTTGGCGAAGGAGGAGGCGTGAGCGGCGGAGTTGGGGTGGCCCTGGCCGGCGGGGCCCAAGCGCAGCTGGACGGCGGCGCTGCCCGGCTTGCTCATCCGCCGGGTCCGCTCCAGGGGGCCGCCGGCGCCGCCGTAGCGCGCGTTCAGCTNAAACCAAAACATTGTTTGGGTTTTGTTCAAAACAGTGAAAATAAAATTGGTTGATAATAGCACAGTTAAAATACATTTTTCACTTAATGCCCTAAAATTACTAAGAATATTTTTAATTTTGATTGGTCTTTAAGCTTTAATGTTTTTATTAAGCTCTGCAGTTAGCCTCAAAATACCACTGTAAGCTGAAGGAAAACATTCTAGTACTTGTAAGGTGTTAAGCAAAATGTGACTAACCTAACACAGCAGCATGCATTTGAAAATGTTAATTTAGAAGAATATCTTAAATACATGTCTAAATTAGTAGGGAAATTGTGAAGTTTTGTCTTTAACTACTGTCATAAAGTCCTTGCTTCTTAGCAACAGGTCCATGCAGGTCAAAGGTACTTGACCTTAGTCAGGATTACAAAAGTGATTGCTCCCTGTTGTGAAAAATCCCACACAGGGACAAAAGCCACTGGGAAAAAAAAATCTTGAAAGCATTGTTTACTCCAGCTCTCTCCAGGACAGCAATCTGTCCAGCTGAACTACAGCAATATTCCCAGATCTGCCCAATCTCACTGATACTTACAGGAGTTTCCTGAAGACATATGCCCTTCCAGTCTTTCCTGACCTCACGACATCACTCCAGTTTAGCCATTTGCAATCACTCTGAGTCTTGCCTAAAGTAGCAGAAATTCTTCTCTTTCCCATTAGAAAGAGCAACTGGAGCATAGCAGGATTGACTCAATCAGTGTTACTTTATGCACATATTTTGTGTTTCTAGTTATCCCAGTAAAGGTACATCACTCTACAGGACCTTCACCAAACCCACTTCTTCCACATTGTTCAGCGCTTCAAAAATTCCATGTGATAAGCACAGGATCATTCCTGTGTCATGCTGGTGAAGGGACAGTTTGGGTAGATGGCGATTTCTTGCTCCCCACCTGTGCTCCTCTGGTAGATCCTTTACTCTGTTAAGCCCCCCATTCTAAAAACTCTTAAAAACCAAGAACTGATGGAGAGGGGATGTTCACACATACAGAGCCTCCACAAAATTCTCTCCAAAAATGTCACTATCTGTGCTAAGAATAAATGCGAGAGACACCCATTATTCACCCTTTAGCAAAGGCGAAGGTCAGGAAGGAGGGATTTAAGGATGGAAAGAGTGTTAGATCTGTCCTGTGGGTTCTGTAGCTCAACCAGCACTTTGCCCACAGACGAACCCAGCATCCACCACCTCGCCAGGTGCCAGCGTGGTCCCCTCGGGTCCCACCACATCTCCTACCACACGCCCCGCCCCGACCGCACGGCTACTCACGTTTGATGCACCGCTGGGAGCCCGTGGCCTTGCTCCAGCCGTGGCAGCACTGCCCCCCGCACACATTGACCCTGCGGGAACAGCAAACAAGGACCAGTGTCCGGCGGGGCACCCCCGCTCCCCATCCCGAGCCGGGCCGCGGGGCGGGCGCTGGGCCGGGGAGACAAAAGGCGGGAAGAATGAAACCTCCCGATTCAACTCGACGCCTCACGCCGGGCGCGGGGCCGCCGCGGACTCCCGGGATGGGGAGAGCTGGCCCCGCGCCCGGCCTCCCGTGCCGCGGCTGTTCGGCGCCCACGGCGGGCGGGCCGGGCACCGGGGCCGGGCAGGTAACGCCGCGGTGCCCCCGGAGCCNCGTTCAGCTGCACATTGAACGTGCGCTGCTGCTGCTCCCCCCCGAGGAGGGTCGGGCGCTGCTGCCGGCTGCCAGAGGAGCTCCCCCGGCCGGGCTGCAGGACGTACGTGATCCTCCTGAGCCTGCCCTTTTCGGAAGCTGCGAGCCCTGGTGACAAAAGTGCACAGGCAGCGAGGAGGAGGAGGAAGCCCCATCTGATCCGACCCATTTCCACAGCGGGAGCCCCTGCAGCCGGCGAACTTCGCGGAGCCGTGGTGCAAGGGTTTCCTCTCCCCAAAAGGACGCGTGTGCGTGCGACCTGCGCTCGGGGCGCGGATCCCTCCTCCGCTCGCTGCCCCCCAACCTGCTCCGGGTGGGGGGGGAGAAAGAAAAAAGCCTCAGGATCCTCCCGCCCGTTCCCCAAACTGTTAGGAAAGTTCAGCAAACACTTCGCCCCGTAGAGCAGGAAAGCATCGTTGGAAGAAAGGAAGCGGCGGGTGCGAGCCGAGCTGCGAGCCGGAGCGGGAAGGGAGGAGGAGCAGCAGGGGAAGGGTGTTTGCTGGAGGGGGGTGGTCGCAATGGAGAGCAGATGTCTCGGTTGCCGGAGCTGCCAGGGGTCTGAGTGCATGGGTAAGAAACGGCCCCGGAGCCGGTGCGGGCTGTTCCGAAGCCCCTCTTTAAGAGTTTCTCCGCGAGTGAGCGTGTGCGGAGGGGAGGGGGCGGGCGGAGGTGCCCCGGCCCCGGTGCCGGCCCCGCGCAGCCAATCTGGGGCCGCCGTGACGTCAGGGGCGCTCCCGGGGCGCGGGAGGGGCCCGGCCGGGGCCAGGTGACCGCGGGCGGGGAGGGGGCGGCCGCGGGCTCCGGGCTCCGCAGCCCGCGCCGCTAAGCGAGCCTCGGAAATACCTGCTCGAACCTGCGAGAGCCGACCTACCCTCTGCCCGGGACCCGGCCCGCACGGCTGCCCGAGCTGCTGGGGCAGCGTACCTGTACTTGGGCGATAGCTGAACCTTTCTGTTGTATTTCAGTGGAGGTGAGGCTTTAAAGCCCCAAAAGCGGAATGTACGTGCTTCGCTCTGTAGGTGGGGGCTCGCTGAAAGCGCTTACACGCGTTTAAGGTAAGCACGTTTCCTCCGTCTCAGCCTGATGAGAGCCAGAGGTTGCTTTTAGCAGAAATCTTAGCAGGATTAGGAGGGACTGTATTGTTCCTTGTTTTTCTTTATGTTCGTAAAGCAGTATGTATTAGTAAAGAATGAAATACAAACCGCAACTGTACACTCGTAATTAATGTATAAGCAAAAGTGCCCACGTTTTTCTCCAGTGTGTCTTAACCAATCTCACCCTTTAGCACTGTAAACAAAAAAAAAACCAAAGTTCACAAAATAACCCGAAGGTTACATCTTTTAAAATACTCAGAAGCTGATGTGTCTGAGTTCTTTCCAAGAAACTTTGTGGAGAATCAGTTTGCAAATCCAATAGCTTGGAATTCAGGTCTTCCTCCCAGGGTTCTCCTCTGCTCTTTTCCAAAGCTTTAAGGACACTGACCCCGGCTCCAAACTGAGGAGATTTTGCTCTTAAATGCTCTTGGCACAGCTACACAGCCGGCAAGGGGAGCAGGAAGGTTTTACATCGACTCGATTCTAGGCAAAAGCCAGCATTAGGAGCACAACGGTCCCTTCCTCTTTAGTTCTCATCTATTTAAAACTGCTCAAAAATAAATACATGTTTTAAATAGATGAGAGTTTGGAGCTTGCTGTAGTCACAGTGTAAGGGATTGACATCAATGTTAAAGGCTTCTGCTCCTGTGCCTCCAGTGGTCTGAACTGAAATCCAGTGTTTGACAAGAAAATGCCACAAGTACTTGGGTATTCTAAATCCACAGTGGGTTAAATGAGAATGAAACTCTGTGGTGCTTCAAAGAAAAACTGAGATAAAGCCTAAAAGTTTCAAAGCCCCAGTCTGAAGTTAACTGGGAAGTTAACTGGGAAGTTAACTGTGAGACCACTGCCTCTTCTCGTAGCAAACATATACATCTATTGTCTTTTTAACTAGGAAGACATTCCCAGCAAGTGAACTGTTCAGCCTTCCAAAGGCTAATTACTGTGAATCCCAGCTATGCTAACTGTTTTTACAGTATTTAGGGAACACAAAAACACCTTGAAACCAGAGTGGGGAGGTGAGGACTGAGTAAGTGGAGAGAAACTGACGTGGTACTCAGGATTGTTGCTCTGCACAAGGCTGCTGTCCTTCAGAAGTTTTCCAGAATGAGATCACAACTCCGTGTGTGGCTGGGTTTGTTGAACAGAGGGCAAAAACTGCATCATTCCAGAGCAGAATCCAGTTGCTTTTAAGCAATGTGAGGTTTAAGTCATGTCAAGCAGGGGGCAAATGTGGTGTATTACTGGCTACTGTACAGCAAATGGTAAGGAACCTCAAGGGAAATATATCCACAAAGGTGGATGCCTCGCATAGAATCACTGATGTATAAAAACATTCTTGAAAAAATATTTAGTATGATCTGAAATTAATTGCTAGAGGTCAAGCACTCCTCACAAATTTACATGGCAGATCTGATTTTCAGTGTTCTCTTTTTTTTTATTTTCCCTCTAGCAAGGAAATCCACACTTTTCCATTTGTCTGGGATCTGGTTTTGCTTCCTCCCTCCCTCCCCCTCCTTCTTCTCCACAAGGTCTTGGATGTTAGGGACCAGGTTTGTCTGCAGTAACACATCAGGTTGGCCACATAAGTTTTAACAGCTAAAAGAGGACTTCAGTGAACCACCACTGCAGAGTAAATCTCAGCTCAAAATTTCTTCATATGTAGAAGTTTCTACTTCCAAAGGACAAAAAAAAAAAAAAAAAAAGTTCATCCAGCACAAAACAGCCAGATGCTGGCCTTTTAAAATCAAGCCAGGTGACTACTAAAATTCTGAGGATTCTTTAGTAAATGGTGTGGGAAACCTGCTCTGGCTGCCTCCCCAGCTCCTGTGGAAAAGACACTGGCTTGAGTTAGCAGTGACAAACAGGAATTGGTATCTCACACCACCTTTCAGGCACAGCCCTCTTTTGAAGAAGAGTTGGGAAAGCAGTTTGCACTGTTTCTGTTCTTGTCCCCTGTGGTTTGTGACTAAAGGGTGGACATAAGGAACATAAAGTTCCTTAGTCTGTACACCACCCACCAAAGGGGCAGACCTCTGGATGCTCTGCTGTAAGGGTGAGGCTGAGGCAGGCAGAACTGGCTGGAAGACTGGGAGCAGGACAGATGCAGGAGGCAGAACTGCTGCCCTGATGAGATGGCAGGACTGCTTCAAGGTTTAAAGGCTTAATGGACAGGGGAGAAACCAGTCTGAGAATGTATCTACAAGAAGAACAAAGATAGCATTATTCAAACCAAAATAAAAGCAAGAACTAAACTGCCATATATGTTTTTGGTCAAATCTCATGACTTAGGGGTCAGTCCCATGAGTTGAACGAGGAAGGTCAATTGTTTTGAGCTGTCAAAGCTGGCAGCACTCAGACCTCCACCATTCTTTTCATCAAACAACTGCTGCCCTGTGTCTCATGGAGGATGTGTTAGGTGCATAGGCTCGCAGGGCAATGCAGGGACCTTTGCAGGGCTTGGCTTCAGCAAGGATGTGCAGTTGTGCTGAGGGTGAAGTCATCTGAGCACAGGTGACTGCTGAGACAGCAGTAAGCACCACAGTGCCACCACATCTCCCTGTGACTCAATGTCCACATTAGCCAGGCAGTAAGTTGAATGATCAGCAATGCCTGATGTGTCCAGCTACAAGGTCAGTGAATGGCCCTGGAGATCTTGTAGATCCACCAGGCAGCAAGTCTTGGCTTGTAAGGAAAGCTGGGTTGGGAGCTCACATTTAACATTAGAGTTTGACAAGGCTGAACACTGTATTTAGCCTCAATTTCGTCTATTTAAGAAAACTCTTACAGTACTGTAGCTCCATTAGCTTCAGTAATATTGCTTCAAACTTCTTTTGAGCTAAAGGAGGAAAAGCAGTCTATAATTTCTTGTAAGCTGAGAATCAGCTGGAGTCCTTCATTTGCTCTTTTCCTTTTCTGTACCATACAATTATCTGAAAAAAGTCCTGTCTTTTGCAGTCTAAATTACACCTTTAGCCATAGTTCTGTACAGGTAATATGACTCTAATGTGGAGAGTATTTCTTTTGAACAAAAGAAAACAGCTTAGTCTAACTGTCATCAGAGTAGGAAAAAGAAGTAATTGGTGTTTATTATGTCACTAAAGTATATAGCACATGTGACTCTGAATACATATGTGATTTGCAGAGTCAGACCATGTAGCTATAAGTATCATTTCTGCATGCTGTTTTTCAAACAGAACTGTACCTTCCAACCCTGATTATTGTTTGTTCCTTCAGGTAGAAACTGCAATTACTCTACGGTTTTAACTAATATCCTGAGGCCTCAACTGTTCCTGAGTGTTACCACAGTATAAATATCATTAATAATGTCTCACAAAAGGACAAGTCCTGCTCACTCTATTCATGCAGGTGCTTACATTCACTTCCAAGGAACTCAGATAGTCAGACTAGACCTGGATGCATGTGTAAGGCTTTGGAAGGAAGCAGCTGAGCTTTGCTGTACCCATTCTTTACTGGTGACCTTCCTTGTGATTTGGGGATCTCTAATGAGCTTACTTGGCACATCCCAGTAATTCCAGACTCACACTATGTTACCTTGGGTAACCAACCTTCTGCCTCCTCCTTGCTGGATTTGCTGAATCCCAGATGCATGAACGTGCCTTCCCAAACACCTTCCATCTCCCAAGGGCACACTCCCGCTGCCACTGCAATCAGGGCTCTGCTGCCTTAGGCACTGTACACACAGCCCAGGCAATAAATCCTGCCAGCTCTTCTGGCTGGAGTCACGTGGTCCTGAAGCAGACTAGCTTTTCAGGGGCCAAGGAACTTTTATGATGCGCTTGGTCCATGATATGAATTCACATCTTGGAGCAGTACAGATCCTGTGTGGCACTCAGTTTCTGAAGCAGATTAGCATGCAGATATTCCAGAGTCTGGATGGAAAAGAAAACAAAGTAATGATAGTGGGGGTAGGGGTCATCATTCCCACTCTGACTACTACCAAAAGAGATTGCAATAGGGACTTCTTTTTTTCCTTACATTAAGTCACACTGAAAGTCGTATCCTTTTCTCAAAAGTCTGATGCCAGTCTGTCACCACTGACCACCACCATATCCATCAAAATACACACTTAAGGCAAGTAAGAGTAGGCTTCTTTATAAGTTACTGACAATAGCTGTAGTAAAAGAAGTTGTGTGGATTTGTACAGTCTTGAATTCCATTTTACCAAACTAGCAGAAATCCCTTCTAGAATATTTGGCAGTTTCACAGTCATCCTCACATACAGAAAATAACCGATTCAGAAATACAAGATTTTTTTCAAGATATGAAAATCTCCACACTGTGCTGCTGCAATTATTCTTCCCCTCAAGGAAATAAATATATCTTGTCTACAAAACAATTAAAATATCCATAGAACTTTTTTATTACACTATTCCTTACAATTGTTTGTTTCTTTGTACAATCCTATGTACACTGAAAATAAATAAACTGCAGAGGAAATTAGGTGGAAAGGACCACAAAAATAAGAAAATACATAGAATTATTTCACTTTACCTTAAGAGAAGACATGTTTAAACTAACATACTATTCACAAATGCAAAGTAAATATCATAACTAATATTTGAAAACTCTCACAGCGTGACTATGTCATATGCCAAGAATACTAACCTCTACAAAAATAAACTTCAGCAGTGGAGCCTGATTTTTCATCATTGCACCGTGTGCTGCTCAGACTTTTGAAAGCTGGAGGAAAAAGAGTCTGTGTAAAATAATGCTGTTTCTGACTTCAATTAGCATTGAAGAACGTCTTGAAGTTTTCATAATTGTACATAATCTAGGCAGACCAGCAAATCAGTGGAAGTGAAGCAGGCAGAAGTGGCATGAAACTATGGAAAGAGGAGCTGTGGCTCTTGGGAACACCAGCCATGATTACCCCTGCAGCAGCTGCTGAATAACCTGAAAGGTAATGTTTTCACAACCTTGTCTGTGTTTGGTCTCCCCTTCTGACAGCCTGGGATGAAGTTGGTTGGACAGTTTGGGTATCTACTGTCCAGTTTAACCTTGCTTTGCATGTCACAGAGACAGGAACCCCACCCTGCTTAGCACCTGAGCTTGACTGTCAGGGTAAAAAATTGTTTAAAGACCAGCTGAGCACACAGAGCAGCAGATCCTGGCTCTCTGAATTAAAAAAAGGGCAGAATACTACTTCTAATGATGCAGTTTGAGTAGCTCCCAGCACAGCAATGTTAGAGGTTGGGAGTGCATGTGTAGGTTCTCTGTCTGCTGCTCTTGTAAGGTTTGTGGTGGAAGGTGATGGAATGAAAATTACAAGCTTTTTTTTTTTTCCATTTTTAAAAGTAGGTAGGTATTAAAATGCTGGGCTTTCATTCCATCACTTTTCCTCCAACAGTAAGACATGTCTGCAGAGATGTTTAATGTCAGTCTGTAGCATGTCTGTGTTTTGCATCAGGACGCTTGAACACTGACCCTGGTCTGAGCAGGAGGACCTTTGAGGGTCCCTTCCCCTCTTAATTACCATTTGTATCTGTGATGAGGTGTGGCATCATGCCTAACAAGCAGCCTCAGGTGGAAACACGCACAGCTGCTACCCATTTTGGGTGGGTCAGGAACCAGTTTCAAGAAAGCAAGCCTGCAGGGTAAAAATGTAGAAGACTTCCTGGTGTAAGCTACAGGTGAGAAGGAGCTTGAGGACTGGAAGAGGTAGGACATGCCAGAAGGGACGAGCAGACCCCAGGAAAAGGCTGAACAGCTGGGATTACAGATGACGCCAGGCACAGTCTGAACTGATCTTGCCACCAGGCAGGTTGTAACATAATAGTGCTGTAGAGAGACACACCAGCCCAGCACCTGCATTCAGAAAATACAAATGCAGTCTGGCCTTACAGCAAAGAGGCTCAGCTGAGGAGGGCCTGGTAGAGGCTGACTGCACCAGATAATCAGAACATGGTCTCTAATTAGCCAGATCAAAGTGATGTGAGTGACTGCTTGACTAGAATCTTTCTCAGGTGATAGTCAGTCTCGCAGCGTTCACCTGAGCCTAAGAAAAAAAAAGAAATGGCATAATTATGAAAATCGCACGTTTTTATCCTCCCTTAAGACTTTAAAATAAGTCTCTGTAGCCCTCAGATTGTTTCAGACCTGCCATCGTAATTTACCATGCTTCCTAGAACAGCAGCAGATGCTGAATCAAGATGAATTTAAACAGCAGAGGGCTTGCGGTCCGCCCCCAGCATGGCCACGCCACCGTGCTGCTGGCAGACGTCGCCAGCCGGCCCGTGAGCCACCAACCAAAGCTCCTCTGTGCTGGCCCCGGAGCCGCCCCGAGGGGCAGCCCGAGCCTTCAGCCCCGCCCTTCCCGCAGTGGGCTCCGGCCCCGGCGCTGCCGCCGTGTCCCGGCAGAGATGCTGATGCCTCTCCGCCAGCCCTTAGCGCACAAAAGCAGGCGGGCCCCAAGGCTGCACATCTGCAGGCTGGTTTGTCAGAGCACACACATCTGCAGGGCAGGGTAGCATCACATGCGGCACACACGAGCGGCAAGCAGAGAGTCTTTGAGCTCTACGCATCAGCATTCCTAGCAGGGAAAAAAAAAATCTGAAGGATGTGCCTCAGTGCTAAATAGCCTGTCTGTGAGTGAGATCCTTGCTTGAGTCACATGAAGGTGGGGTGTAAAGAGAAGAACCATTATCTGTCCAGAGCAGGGTCATCCAGGAAAGCAGGCATTTGTAGCATGAAGTTTCAGCTCCTGCAGCCTCTTTTTCTCACTTTGCTTGTGTCGACTTTTTTGCCAGCAGCATGCAAAAATTTCCAATTCTCTAGATTCAGGATCCTAGTGTTTTGTTCACATTAAAGTTTAAATTTTTTTGAAAAAAAGAAAAAAGAAGAGGAAGCAGATTCCTATCTTTTTCTTCCAAAACAAGTGTAGCATTTTCAAGGACCACAATTTTCACCTAGCAGTATACGTACAATCTTGAACTGAAAAGAAGTAATCTGAAGAAAATGGAATTATCTACCTCTGCACAGAAGCTTCTCATCTGTTCCTGTTCAAAGCACATCGATGTCCATCTCTGACCTAAAATCAAGTAGTACCTTTACTCCTTCAAAGCTGTGTTACTCCTCATTTTCCGTGGTGTTGTAGTCACGGCTGACAAGGATCAGGACCGTAAGTTTGATGATTTCCAGAGTTGATTTAAAGGCAACTGCAATTATGAAAATCAGAAATTATGACTGCCAACAATTTAAATTGAGAGAAAATCTCTCCAGTCAAGAAAACCTGAACGAAGGCCATATGTAAGTTCTTACTGCTGACTGGCAAAAACACCAGTGGTTTTTTTGAGTATTTGCTAGTTTTGTGAAAGATACAATACATAACATTTTTAGGGTCTGCAGGAATCTCTTGTGATTCTTTACAGTTCAACTCATCAAGTACTGACATTTTCATCTTCAGTGTATCAGCATTTAAAGCAGCTTTTCCAAGCCAAAATTATACAGCTCTTCAGTCTTCTCTTGTCGTCTATTATCATGTATCTTTCAAAGACTAGAATTAAGTTTATACTAATTGATTTAGCTATTTTCAAATATAGAGCTAATAAATTGAATTTGACTCACACTACCTTTTCTTAGGCTTTCTTAGTCTTAAAATGAGGTGGGCTTTTTTCCCTCTGGAAGAATTTAGGATTCGTTTTTATTACAGAGAGGATCTCAGTTACTTGACAATACGATTAGGTAGAACAAAGTCTTTTTACAAATAGTTATGCTGAACAAAATATTAACAAAAGCAGTTTCAGTATAACCTCACAATTTGATGCAGGGTTTGTAAAGGAAAAAAAAAAAAAGAGGATCCATATTTATAACTCACCTATTAAAAGTGTTTGTTTTGACTCCACATCCAAATCTCATCTTGTCTCTGTGATCTCCAGCTTTTCGGGCAGGCTGTGCCTGAGGATTAAGTTCTACCCTGTTCTGGAGAAACTAGGGAGTTTTCTTAACTTATGCATGTTTTAGGTTGCTATTAAGAGCTCTGATCAGCACATCAGAGAAGTGGAGGGGGTTTTCTCCTTTCTTTTAAAACTTGTGCAGATGAGCTGAGGATGAATTTGCATTTAAACTAAACAAACCTCTTTAGCAAGTCATTTTCTTGCATATAACTCTTTCCAAATGCTTCCACAGCTAACCTTTTAAAGTACCAAGACAGGTAGCTTAGTATTCACATTACAAATAAAAATCATAAAATAGTTTTGAGTGAATTCTCTAAGGAGTATTTTGTGAAGGAGAAGATGGGTATCATATTGTTGAAGGAGCTCGTAGGGATCCTCAAAGCAGGGAGAATCTCTCCTTCTTTTTTGTTAAGTGTGCCTGCTGTAAATAAATGTTTGATGGTTCTTCTTGTATATTGAATGAAAAAGAGTTAATGTGACCATCTAATTAGGTATATGTGTTGGATACGTCATTAATTAATTTTCACAGCTAAAAATCCCTATGCTTTAAAGCATCTTTTTTCTCTCTGGCTGTGCAATAATCTTCAGTACATGTTAGCCTGTATCATGAAAGCTTATCTTCTCAGCAAATGAGGCTTCAAGTTCTCTCTCACTGGTAAAGTAGTTTAGCTGTATGCCAAGCTGGAAAACTTCACCCTCCCCCAGGGGTAAATAAAATCCCTATAAGCAAGAGTTCAAGTTGAGCAAGTTCTTCACTAGATGCTCTTTCCATGAGTCACACACTTCTCTTCTGCAGAATCTGTCCAGCTCCTTGTCTCAGTGATGTAAGATCAGCATAATCTAAATTACCCTTCATAGCTGAAAGCAATACTAACCCCTAATACTAATGAGAATAAAAGCCCTCTGCAGTAACAACCCAAAATTTCTTCTCCTTTCCTTCTGCAGTTTTCTTCACTCTCTTACTCTTCTTGCTGTTTTTCCTAGGTCTGGCTCTTTGATCAAAACAACATGCTCACCTTCTCACATTGATTATTCCTAAAGCAGCCACTAATCTTCTTAATGTTTTTCAGTCAGGGAGATGCTCTTCTTTTCTTATACTTTCTGATCATGTCTCCCTCAGGAAATAATGCTGTTGGTCATTCCTCACAGCACTCCAGTGTACGAGGCTTAGGCACAAACCAGCAGCAGTGTGTGGAGAACACAGAACGTGGTTTCAAGGGCTAGCACTGCCTGTTTAAAGTCCTTCTTCTAATTTGAATAAAGGTTCTTATACTGGAGAAAGCCGAATGCTCTGAGCGTACTGTGTGATCCTGTAATCAACTAGTCTTGCACAGTCTTAACAATTATATACAACCATTGTTTCCACAGCATAATTCCTGGAAGAACTAGAAATAAGAAAATGTTTTTACTTTCGTGACTTACTAAACCAGAGATACTGACTCAGAGAATAAACTATTTTATCCAAAGAGGGATGTACAGTACAGTGATTAGCATCTTCCAGGGCGAGGTGTTATGTTAGGTGGGTACATGAGAAACCTTTTTTCAAAAGTAAGAAAATAACATTCAAAGTAACAAAGAATGCTTAAACTGAAAATGTGGGTGAGAAACCATGCATGAATTTTCATTGTAGTGCTGAATCCTCATATTGCCAGCACATCTGAAATACTGTGCACAGCAAGCAGAGCAGTCCCAGGGGGGACCTTTGATTTTTATTAGGTATTAGGGTGATACGTGCACAAAGGTTTGTGTATTGTCAAGAGGATCTTGTCAAAGATTATAATCCCACTGAACTGCTTGGAATGTTCTCACAGTTTCATTTTCCAGGATATCTCCAGAAGTGTAGCTGGTGATGTCCAGGCATTTTGGAAGATGAATGATATTCTCCTGACCTTCAGTAGTAGGTTAAGCCACTAGGTAGCCTGTTGAGTCCAAAAGGAGTCACACCAATATTCTGGCTGCATAAACCTGTAATTTAAAGATGTTTAAAGTCACAGGATTACGAACATACGGAAGTAACAGAAACTGTGGCACAAAACACTTTCAACTGCAGGCAATTAATTATTCTCTGTTTATCTCTTTGTTTTACTAGGTCTTTTTTCTACCTATACATTTTATGGTATACAAGAATAAATTCATTAGGATTTTTATATAAGACATGTTAATGTACTTAGAGGAAAAATCAAAGCCCCATAACAGGTTTTGCTTTGTTTTAAAAGTACAATGGTGTGAAAGCCAAGGACATGGTTTAGGTTCCCTTTTATTGCTTTAGAGTGCTGTCTGACTTTTCCAAACCACATTCATAAATATGACTCTATAACCTGGAGATAGGAAAGCACTTGTTTAAACATGTGCATGCCCACAGCACCACAATTTACAGAAACTCAGAGTTGGCACCATGTTCTGACAGAAATTTAGGGTTTCACCACACATATTGAACAATTGCTCTAATGTTTGAAATACAATGGCTACACTGTTTTGTTTCCAAGTTCTTTAGGAAAAATCGGTACAAATTTTTTTGATACCATAGTACCTCTCTAGATACTATAGAAAAGTATTCAGTCTATTATTTCTCAATTAGCTATTACTTATTATACTAAAAAAATCTTCAACTTAAAGCTTAGGCACAACAAACTGGCACTTAGGGAAAAATCTTTGAAATCAGTGGAAATGATGTAGTAGCCTGTGGATTCAGAAGTGGCAGGTGGAACACAAACAAATAAAAAAGGCTAACAAAAATCTCAAAGTTATGTATACCTGTTTCATTGTTATAAGCCAGCAAGTCAACCAAGCACTTTGTTTTATGAGGTGTTACAAAATCAGAGGAAAAGGGGTTAGGGGACTGTACCAAAAAGTAACAGTGCAAGGTAGTGGAGAAAAACCCCCACATTTGTCCCTGTTAGAAGCCAATTCCCTGTGCTGGTTGCAGTTGTGATATACACTGTAAAAACACAGCCTGGTGCTCCTCAGCCCAGAGCAGTTCTCTTGGAAAACCCCACACGTTTTCCCAGCTTAGCCTCACAGGTTTCCCCTCCATAACTCTAATGGATCACGGTCTAGTCACTTTTGCATATGGCCACTCTCAGTGAGCAGCTGTCAAACAGAAACATTTTGGTGGCATGTTCATTCCAAGCTTATTTCTTGATGGCAAATCATACTTCTGCTTTGCTGGTCTCCAAAACTGATTTTGTCATTCCAACTCAAGGAAAGCACCTGTGTGGGACAAAGGCACTGAGCACACAGCTGCCAGTAGGTATGATAGGATGTACTAACCTGTCAGGAAATCTTTGTGAGGCTCTAAGAGAAAGAAAAGGTGCCTAGATGTTCAAAATTACATTTTTGTGAAAGAGACACTGAAAAAACGTGAGCCAAAAAGTGATCTTTTCAGCCTTGGTGTCTGCTGCATTTGACTCAGGTAGACAGGTTTTGATGGAGTTACAGGAATATTACAGCAACTTTTTTTGCTTGTACTTCAGCAGTTCTCAGCAAAAATGTCAGCTTATCTGGGTTAAAGCCGACACTGCTGTGGCTCATGGTATCAAGTTCATTTGTAACACTGTCTAGTTCTAAAGAGCAGCTAATAACACTTGCATCTATGCAACACTTTTCATTTATAGACTTTAACACACTGGCACAGCTGTATCCCCATTTTACATAGGGGAAAAGTCGAGGAAAGCAAGGCCAACACTGGCCTTTCTAACGCACACAGCAGTTTGGGTGGCAAAAGGATGTCGGATATTACTTGGTTTTTTCCCTGGTGTGCTGGAAAAGGGTTTAATTAGGCACAGCGGACTTCAAGTGTGCAGCCATTTATGGGGCTGAAGGCTCAACAGGGTTCCTGTGTCTTGCAGGCACAGCTGGTTGTGTTTTGGGGGCAGGGGCTCAGCCTGAAGTGTGAAAGCCCCCTACTGCCACAGCCCCGGGCACAGCACATCTGCTGCACCCAACCACCCCCTGCTCCCACCTTACAGGGACAAGCAGAAACACAGAGGGGAGAGACACGTAGCCTTGGAAATGTTGGTGGCATGGGATCAGAGGGAATGTGAAGGGGAGACTGTGAAAAGAGAATGGGAAAGAGCAGAAACTTCCAGGGCAGTGTGAGAAAATACATTCAGGGAAGAAGAGTTGGGACATGCTGCACCTCGTACACATAAGTTTTGATCCAGCAAAGAACATAAGCATTGCTTAGGTGTCCTTTTAAATTCGAGGAGATGGAATAAATACAAAGATGCCTGAGCTTTGCAGTCTTAACACTTTTCCACTCATATGTCTGTCTCTTTTCTTGCCCTGTACTGGAAACCTTCGCAGAATTATAGTCCAGTTCTCCTGAGTACCATGCCCAGGCAAATGGAAGTCTAACGGGAGAGGAAGCCAGCCCCTTTCATTACACAAGAACAAGATGGACCATAAAGCAAGATTCCCAGGGTGAGACTGCCAGCATTGCAGTCCTTATTGTCAGGAGCAACCCCATCAGCCCTGGGGCACAGGCATACCAATGCCATTTTCATAGCCTCATTTTCATTGCCCCACCACTTTGTGAAGCTGACGCTCTTAATTTCCAGCCTCCATTTGTGCACCACCGCTTTAGACCGACTCTGTGCTTTCTGTGTGAGAATTTTCTCTCCACCTTAGCAAAGTTCAGGCTTTTCCTGAGTGGATAACACATATGCCAAGTTATCTGCGAGTCTATTAGCACTTCACTTACAGATTAATAACAACTGCTATGTTTATACAGGACTTTATACCCAGTGTACTTCCTAATACCTTGTAATTGTTAATATAAATTTCTTTTACAGAGGGGTAGACAATGGTCTTGTCTTAAACCACTAGAGAAGGTATGATGTTTAAGAATTATTAACTAGACTATAATAGATTTATCAGTTAAACAACTGAGCTTTAGCCTTAAAAAACCATTTAAATAACATAGCACTAACAAAATATTTAAATAATGTGGAATTAAGACTTTTATAATTAAATACATTAGAGAAAACTTGCTTCAATAACATTTTAGAAAACATCAAATATTAGAATGTTTAGTCTGATGGTGACGCTTATCAGTTTAAGAGCTCAGGAAATATTGGCATACAGTTACTTGACAATTAGTTACATCCTGGCTCATATATTGAACATGAAATTCACACTGGACCCCTCTATTGAAAACAAAATATTTTTTATGTGGTTTAAGTTTTAAGGGATTCGTACATTTTCCAGTTAAACTGCTAGGTAAAAAAAAAAAAAAATTAACAATGAGCAGAAGTATACTCTAAGTTATAAGGTGTCCAAATACTCAAAAAAATCATGATCTGACTCCTTCTAAAACAGTTTAAGAAAAGACACAGCAGCTGTTAGGTTCTGATTTCCTTTCAAAATTAGATTATTAATTTAGATACAATTAGAAAGTAAATTTGGCTATACCAGTTTAAGTATCAGTCTCCATATAATGTTATTGTTCCCTATTTTGCAACAATTCCCTAATTACAAAGAAATTCTAAGTTGCTGGAAAGTTGTGCCATCAGACAGCTGGCTCAGCCAATCAAAACTAGGATTTTCTTTTTAAAGTTAATATTGCCATTCATGGCTGTGGGCTGCGCGCAGCTCTAACCCAGCTGTTCAGGATAACAAGGGAGCAGACAAAGGCATGTTTCACCCTTTCAAACCTTGCTGCACTGCTTCAGCTTAGCTTTTGCTCTGGGAAATTATGGGAGGGCAAGGACTTTTGGCTGGGGCACAGCCCTGGGTGAGGGGACACCCCAGGCTGGAGCAAACACCTCCAAGGGCTCCCCTCCTTGCCAGGGCGGCTGCCCCAGGGCTGCTGTCCCCTGAACACTCACCTTAACCGATTCTAAATTCAGAGAGCAAATTTCTGCCTCGTGGTTGGAAAGGGGAAAACCAAAAGCAGGCCCCTCCACCAGTTTGAATCTTTGGTCACGTCTGAGCGAGCGATTGTACAGAAGTGTGCTGTGACACCTCTCTGTGCATGGGACACGGCATGGGAGGTACGCACAAAACCCTAAAAATACGAGACTATAAATGTACTGCAGAGTCAACAGTAAGTGAAATGTTTTCAGAAAATCCTAAAGGGAAGAATGGAAAAAAAGCAGACCAGCCCCCTGGGAACTCAGTTTTCCTAAGTCATAAAAGCCTCAGTTTTCCCCGTCTGGAAAAGCTGTCCACAATGCTCAGAACAATATGCTTTTATTTTTAGCCTTTTAGACCAAATAACCATGAGGAAAAAAATACCCAGTGTCAAATGTTGTGAGTGGGCAAAAGCACCATCTTGTAGTTAAGACAGATATGTTTTTAAAAGCTGGAGTTTGAGACATGAAATTGAAATTGTTCAACAAAGTTTACAAGTAAATTTAATATTTCAGGAACATGTCTATGTCTTTACCTAAAACATGTTTTCAAACTGCTTTAGCTTTTTATGCTATGTGTAAAAAATATTTCATGTTCTTCATTTTGGAATTCACAAAAATTTAGAATCTTAAAAAAGTCTTGAAAAATAGACATGCCAAATGTGTTGTTAATAAACCAAAAAAATTTATTTTCTTGAATAAAATGGCTTGAAATCAAGCCAAACTTCCAAAATGGAAAGGAAGATACATTTTTTCTTCTTCTTCTGAAGGCATCCAACAGTGCAGGAATGCTTTGTTGAAAATCTAAAGATGGACAAATAATCAAAAACTTGGTGGAGCGTGGAGCGGCAGACTGTATTAATTAAACCACAATTAACTTTGCAGCACTATTTGGTTTTGCATGGTCGCGCTGTACATTCATGCATATTGTATCTAATCCTGCTATCACCAGATAGACAAAACTCCAGACACCAGGAATTTGGTTTGGCTAAGTCAAGCACAGTGACTTATTTCAGATGCTGATCTGTTTCTTAAAAAGAAGCATTGTTACTTTTCCCTGCATATTCTACAGCCTGGCTCAGCTGAGGCTCAGTTGCGTGGGCGTGCTCAAGGCAAACCTTCAGACAACACCCAGCTATTGCAGAAATGTATAAAAATGTTAATGAGGCTTTGCCTGGGTGTGTTGCTGTATCTGCAGCTGAACTGGGTCAGAGACTGAAGCTCCTGGGCACCCTCCCAGCTGCTCACTGTTGCTTTTTCTTTTTTTCACTGCCAGAGGTCACCCTCTTTTGAGATCTGCCTCTGTCACTGCATGCTTAGGTTGACACTGTGAAATGACATAATTGTCACTGTCATGGCTGCTTTATCATTGGTACCTCTCAGTAGGTACTCACATTACAGACAGTGAAGAACAGAGTGAATTTATGTGGTCAGTGGACTTGCTAATACCTGCACCCACTGGTGTGGCTCAGGCTGCTGCAGGAGTTCAGAGTTTACAGCAGCAGAAAGTCACTGGAGGTACTTCTCACCTGGAGGGGCTGGCAAACCCCTCTGGGTACATGAGCCCCTCTTTGCACCCCTCTGAGA
The DNA here is from genome assembly GCA_013399835.1 of Leptocoma aspasia. Taxonomy (NCBI): domain Eukaryota; kingdom Metazoa; phylum Chordata; class Aves; order Passeriformes; family Nectariniidae; genus Leptocoma; species Leptocoma aspasia. The sequence continues at coordinate 2,021,956 of VXAX01004535.1, read as the reverse complement.
GATCGAAACCTCTACTCCAGTCCACTGGGCTAGTCTGTAATCTCAGCCTCTGCTGTGCCACAAATGCAGACCCTCTCAGATGCCAATCAAAGGCAACCTTTTAATTTGGCCCAGCACAGGATAGGTGTTTAGGAACAGACACAGATAGGGTTTCACTGTATTAACACCTGTGGCAGCATTTCCCAGAAATCTAACAAACTGTAAGGGGAAGAGGTGATAAGAGGCAGGGCAGTTTTGGCAGCCTGCCACCACAAACTGGTGAATGCTGAATATATGTCATGGGCAGATCCTGTGCAAAGGTCACAGCAAGCTAAACATTAAAACTCCTAAATGGTCCTTGCACAATTAACATTTTAAAAATAATGTATATTATATAAACTGCTGTGATTAAAAGAGGCCGGGAACAGGGAAAGGTAGCCTGCAGCCAGGATTGTGCTAATTAAAGTATACAATAGAAATATTAATCAAGTGAACTTAAGGGTGGGAAGCAGGCAGGAGGAAGGGGGAAGACATGACATAATCCCCTTAGTACCATGTGATATTCCAGTGCCCTGAAAAACAGGACAGGCAGGCAGAAAGAGAGCAGTCCTGCCATCCTGGCTGGGAAAGCTGTCTCTACCAAGGCAGGGGTTCTGCCTGGGCTGTGAAAAGTCACAACGTCTCTGAATGGCCACCAGTGCACACCACAGATGGGGTACTGCAGCATCATGAGCCCATGAAGGCCTTGAAGAGGATGGTTTCCAAATGTAGCTTTATTAGGGACTTTTGATTTACTTTTTCCTACCTTGGTATTACAGACTGATGCTCTGAGGTAAGCCCTGTCTTTAAGGGAAAATCTCACGGCGAGTAACCTCACACACTAAAGCTCTCTGCTCCTGCGACCACGGCAATATTCAAAGCTTCTCCTGTAACCAGCATTCCTATCCATATTTTTCAGGATACCCTAATGATAATATAGTCATCCTCCTCTTAGTCACAAGGCTGTTTGGGAGATGGTATCTCTGGGTCTGAGGTGGGGGAGCATCTGCCAGCAGACTGCTTTAGTCAGGAAAATCCTCTGGCAGGGAGGGTGAGTCGGGAGCCTGCCAAGTACAGAGCACTACAAGGGAGTTTGTAATGAAGCAATGAAGCCTGTGCATGCTTCTGCCTTCGTTTGCTTGCTGCTATGGAGGATCATCCTTATGCTACAGCCCAGCTCCTGGCTTGTTTTGTTTAGATCTACCAGCTCAACTCAGCTTCCTTTTCTGTCCTCAGCTGATGTTGCCAGTAAGCTGGGCACTTCTATTGAAAAATCCTTTTTGTCTCTATCCCCTCTTCCTCAGCACCACCCTTGTATGTGGCTGTGAAATTCCTTACTTAATTCTTTCTGTCCCTTGATCATGACCTGACATCTTTATCAGCCTCTGATGTTCAGGTTGCTGGGCATGCAGCACACAGCACCTTGGGGCTGGATTTCCCTGGCAGGAGCCCAGGGAGCTGCCAACAGCAGTAATGAGGAAGAAGGATGGAGAATCTCAGCCAGATTCTGTCACATGAATACACTATCTTACAGTAATTAGGAACCTCACAGCAGCTTGGATATACACGCCCTTTACACTCTGCCCACGACTCACTTGCATACTGTATTTTTCTTAACTTTTTTTTTTTTTTCTTCACTGATCTTTTAAACAGTATTTTGGAGCAGCTCTCAGTACCAGCTGTAGGATAAATAGGGTAGTCCTGTTCAACTTTAATCAGTAGTTTGCAGCAAGGATATTATTCGAATATCAGCTCTTACTATCATACTTATATAAATTTTCTTGCACACAAGCACCCAGTCAAAGGAATGCATATGCCCATACCAAAAGTGCTTTCAATACCTCTGCTGGCATCTGTTATATATTGCCTGAACAAAGAAAGAGAATGGATCTTTTCAGCCATCTAAGCCATTCATACCTAAGGTTTTTGTTTCTAGGGCCCAGGAATGAAACTAGTCCCCAGGGGGAAAAAAAAAAGGTTAAAAAGACCTCAATGTAATCTTGTTTCCCTTCATGGTTAACTGAAGTTGGGAAAAAAGGGATCTCTTTCATGAGCCTTAGGTTGCTGGAGACATATTGGAGTCATGCTGATCTGTCAGCTGAAGAGGAGCTCCCAGTGTGGCACACTGCTAAAAGAGCCAATGCTGCTCTTGGATACATGAGCAGATAGCCAGGGGTGTATCCAGCAGGACAGCTATGGGATGTCTGCACACAGTCCTGAGCAAATGCTCTTGGAGTACTGTCCTGGCCTAGTGCCTGCAGTTCAAAAGGGATGCTGATAAATTATAGTAACTTCAGAGAAAAGCCAAAAGAGTGTTTAACATGGACATGACCAATCTTCCTTGTCCTATAAGCTCTGTACCAAAATCACTATCTGAACAAAAACCAGCAAAGGGGAACTCCAGGAATAATCAGAAGACAAAATTGGTGCCCTAGGAATCCCACTGCTCACTGCATGGAAGAGGAAACAAGGCCATGATAGAAGATGGGTTGGTCACTCACCTCTTCCATAACCATGCCACAGTCCTGGCATGAGTTGCACCTTAACACTTCCATTTCATGTAGCTGGGGCACTACTAATCAGTTGCCTGGAAAATAAACATTATATATGAGAAAGCCCATTAATTATGACTATTTGGCTCATCAAAATGAGGTTAAGGACTGAGTTCAGAGTCTGATACATAAACAAGACTTTGATAAAGCTGTTTCAATTCAGTAAAGGAGAGGACTCTGAAGGTTGAATATGAATAGTGTCTTCATTTCTTAAGGTGAAAAAACTATTTTTGAATGTAATACAGCATTAGAAATTTTGAAAAAGAAAGTTCAAAGTGGCCATAACCTCATTACCATTTTCTTTCTTAAAGCTGTTATTCTCTTCAAAACCCTGTGAGCAAGTATTGCTTCTTCAAATGGTAAATGGCTGTAGCTGTATAACTAAGAGAAATCTCATTAAAAATATTATTTTCTTAATCCTAAATTGAAAAGGGCAAATAAAATTTTCATGCCTATTTCTAACTTCCTACTTTGGAAATACCTATTTATGTCATAGAAATTAATTAAACTGGAATAAAAACCCCATACCCTAAACTCTAAGCAGCCCAGCTACTCTGGGAGCTTGTCTCTTTTCTGATGGCAGCACACAGCTACTGACAGTTCAAACCTACCACCAAATTGTGCAGGGCCTTCAGACTTACTACAGAAAAAAAACCCCAATCATTCAGAAGCCTTTGGCCAGGATGACCCCTGCTAGCAGTTTTATAATGTCACAGTGGATTAAAGCACAGAGTGACTTTTTTTTTGCAGTCCAGAGCTATGCGGAAGAGCTACTAGGAGATGAAGAAAAGCGAGGGATTCTGGGAAGTCAACATTTGCAATTACAAACTCTTAAATAACATTAAATGCATTTTTATGAAACGGCACAATCTCCCTTCCTTGGCTTCCTTGAGAACAGGCTAATAGGAATCACATGACAATGATAAGTACTTCAGCAACCATTATTGTGGCTAGTGGGGTTTTAAAACAACGACAGAATTATTGTATGTTTCTATTAAATCCTCTTTGTCACCATTGATAGAATTGATCGAGTGCTCTTCAGCAAATAAACACATTGGTGAATTACTCTTTTTCTTGGTCAGCTGTTGTGTTGACAGGACTCTTTTATCCTTTGAGTGGCAGATGGTATGTGTGGCTGCTGGGAGGCAGCAGACAGAAAGTCAAGTCCAGGGCTTAGGGAACAGGCTAAGAAATGCCAGTGGAAGCTTTTGCAATGTGAGAGAATCAGCCAGATTCAGAAGGGAAGGAGAAGACCTGTCTAGTGTCTGTTGAGACTGATTTGATATAGCCATTGGGATTATCTTCCTGATGACACAGAGGATAGATGCTTTTAAATATCCCATAGTGATTTCAAACATTGTTTGATTTCCCCAGCAGTTTCAGAAACTGTCTCAACCTCCAGGAAATCGGGTGCTGCTGAAATACCTTGCCACAGAGGACAACACCAACACAACAGCAAAGGGAAACGCCACTTTTTCACATGCAAACGTATTAGAGGAAAAGTGATTAGAAGAGTCTTCCTCTAAATTTAAATGTTGCATATCATAACCTTCTTGTAATTCCAAATGTTTGGGTATTTTTAGCACCACTCTACCAAATTAAGAGGAGGCATTGAAACCAGTAAATCAACCTATGCTTGCTTTCTGTACCCCAACACGCCACATCCAGTATGCTTGTGGTTTCCAGTGAACAGAGAAAGAGCAGCCTGTGACATTAAACAGGTATTTTTTCCTCAGAAGTAACATTTTGTTTCCCATTTCTCCCTAAGGCACTGTCCTGCCTCCAGCAGAGGACCCAGCCCTGGCATTCCAGCACCATCCCCATCCCGCGTGCCAGCTGGGCCGCGAGAGTTGGTGCAATGAATTTTGCAGCTACTGTCTGTGTGCACCCGTCAGTGTCACTGACCACATTCCTGGGACCTGACACACACTGGAATCCCTCTCCTACACATTTTTCTCCTCCAGTTTTGGCTCATTCCAGTGGTTTTCTTAGAAAAACGAACTAACTATGGTTGTATTACTTTAAAATGTAAAGCAGCCATTTTGGCCCCTCAGCAAAATCTTTATAGAGTCAAATACTGTAGAAATGTATAGAAGATATTTTGACCACCAGAGGGGGCCTGTATTTAAAATTAAAGTAAAATTAAAATTTAAAGTAAAACCAGAAAAGCATGATTTAGGAGAGAAAGAAAACAGCAAGTATATATTTGTACCGGGGTAAGCACCTACAGGCATGAAGTAATAATCCATTCATTTCCTGAGATGAAGGGAACACAAGTTTATGTGGGATGAGCAGGGAGTGCTATCTGGTACCCTCTCCATCAGCTGTGCTCAGAAGGTATCCTACAGAGGAAATTCTTGAGGAATAATACGAGTTTTTGTGTGAATCTATACATTAAATACAATGAGATTATTTTGGCTCTTGCTTTTACTCACTGCCTCCCCCGTGTGCATTTCAGTAAAAAATATGTTATAGATGCAAGTCAAGTTTGTGAGACCCTTATCATATGTCATATGTCATGGTATTAATATCTCTGTCTTAACTTCAAATGGGACATTTTAAAAATATCAATATTTTACCAATATTTTGCACAGATCTAAGACAGGGTTGGGTATCCCAGGTAAAGTACCAAGAACAGACTTCAGAAATACAGTTTCCAGTTAGTACTTCTAATTACAGTGGGAAATCCTAGCAAAAAATGGTAAACATGTAAATTGTGAACATGTAAAATTGGAAAAACCTAAAAGAAGGTTTTTCACCCTAAGAAAATGAACTATGAGAAAATAAACAACTGAGAGATACCATTTTCCAGTACCTGCTTAGTTATTGTACTGTATATCTCAAAAGTACTTGTTTTCCTTTTGTCCGCACTTTGCTTTTTTTATCTGTGTAGAATGAATACAAACCATGTGTAATGCCATACCCCACGCTTGCAGTCCAAAGCAGCTTTCAAGACACATTCGTGTATCATCATACTAATAACTAGGCAGCAGAAATTCTAATCCAGCATTTAATGTAAAAAATCCTGTTTATGTTCTGTGACTTTTACAGCAAACCATCTATACAAAACAATGGCATTAACACTACCACAAAAAATTTAAAAAGATGGGAAAGTTACTGCTGCTTGAATAGCAATTGACAATTTTGTATGTTCTTGCTTGGAAACATTCTTCAAAGGAAGCAAATCATCCAGCTGAAAGCCTCATTCCTAGAGTCATCCAATAACACATAAATAGGACCACTTAGGCACAGCATTTGTCCCACACTCTAACTTATTCATCTATTTGTAGCGGATATGAGAGCTTGTGGGTGGCCTGACATGGTCCTCATTCAATTTTATTTAATTACTCACTTGATTTCACTTGAAAGAACTATTAAAATGGCATCTTAATTGCTCAGTATTACCCAGAATCTTTTTCAAAGCCCATAAACTGTCAGGGATTAAAAATGATGTCACTTTTCTGAATTCCCTATTCAGAGGGGAAAAGAAAAAAAAAACTCCATCCCAGCCAAAATAAATACATAAAAATACACAGCCCTTGAGGAGGGGGCCAACTCTTTCCCTCCCCCTGTGCTGCACTTCTGCTGTGAGCAGGATTTGGGGAAAGCAGATGAAGCACTACAGCCATAAAGGTTTAGGCAGGAGAGGAAAGTCACATTTGGGATCGTCAGATCCTGGATGATGGGGTTTCACAGCCACAGCCCACTCCACCCCCCAAACACAGAACATTGCCATCCTGGGGTAGATGAAAGGTCCATCCAACCCAATATCCTGCCTTTGACAGCAGACAAAGGCAGATGCTTAGGAAAAGAATATAACAACAGGGTGCATGCAGAGTGATTCCCTCTCCACACACCCCCCCTCTCTTAATATCCTCTTTGTTTCTGACAATCAGGAGTTTAGGGATTTCCTGAGCCAGATGTTGCATCTGGACCACTGTTTTTAATAATCAAATAGAAATAGAGACCCTCTTCTACAGGGGCTTGGCTGTAACTGCAGCCAGCCTAACACAGTAGCACCCTCAGTGAGTGGCTGTACTGCTTCCCTGAATCTACAGAACATTTCTTCCTGTTTCTGACCTTCATATAGAAAAATGCTATAAATTCAGGATTAGCCCTAAGAAGTATTCAAAGCCATTGGACTTTATAAAGATAGATTATGCCACCAGTAGTCTTATTAAGAAATCTATTAGTTGAATGGAAAGCCCTGTTTTTACATGCACACATGATCTACATCTGCAAGCAGATGTTAACTGCAAGACATGGAATCTACCACTTAAATATCTTACATATCAGAAAAGTTTGGTTAGATGCTTGATTCAATTGTACTTCAATCTATCTGGGAACTGGAAAACTAGAAAAAAATAAAATAGATAAATGCTGGTATAGAAACATGGGGCACTAGTGCATTGGGCCATAACTTCCCTTGAAGTGCTGCAGATTCCTTGTATAGTGGACATCACATAATGGCTATGAGGAACATCTCTCATGGATCTAGAAATTAGATTATTTTTTACCTTTGGAGAAGGGAGGAAGGCAACAGAGAATACCACCCCCTTTTTTGTGCTTGATGTCCATGCATAGCTTTGCCTTTTCTTTAATTAACCATTTTGAAAGAAAAACTGTCTTTTATTTCTGCGTGAAATAAAATCATCTCCCTTTCTTCTCCTGATCAAATGCCACACACTTAAAAAAATTATTTTTATGGAGTTAACTCAAAAATAACTGAACTCTGGAGCCTGGCATGCAAATAGGTCTAATCTTAGTGTACACACATGTTCAAGCTTGAAAACAAACTGAGTAAGATAAAAATAAAGGTGTTGGCAATTCTGAATATGGCTGCTTGGCATCTGTTAAGACTTTTAGAATGTCCTGATTTAACTCCCCCATATTTTGTGACTTGACACAGATACACCTGCCTGATCTCGATGCTCAGAAGGCTCTGCCGAGGCAGTGGACAATGAAGGACAGCAATACCTCACAGTTATCACAGCAGAACCATGAGGATAGTGAGGGAAAAGAAAGAAGAAATTGCCTAAGCACAGCCACACTGGAGAGTGCTTCTTTCCAAGAACTGCAGGTCCCAAATACTCGTGTTGCATTTTGTTCTTAAGCTCTCCAGTTGTGACCCTTTGGGCTTGACTCTAAGCAGTTCCAGTCCCTCAGTCACTCACTATAGCACAATATATATTGAACTGGTCACACCACATTCCATTCCAGTGAAAAAAGAGCACCACTGACTAATTTTATGATAATTCAGCTCCTGATCCATCAGTGTTCAGTTACATGTTCACCTTCAAGTAAGAAGGATCTCATTTACATACCCAAGTGGCTTACTTAGTTGGAGTTTAGTTTGGAGTTTACCTGCTCCAAAACCCAAAGCCATAAACCCTAATGCCCCTCAACTGGAGTTCCCAGTGTTTTTAGGCTGCCTAAGGGAGACTCAAAACTGAGACATTCCCCCAACATCAGGGTCAGACATTCCATTAGGTATGGATGTGCAGGTCTTCGCTATTTCTCCCTTTCTTTCTCAGCAGCCTTTAGAGAAGTTGAATATCTTCAAGGAGCTGGGATCCTCTCAAAACTCTTGCTGTCTCATGGAGGATTGTAGGCAGTGGAAATAATGCTCACTAGCTTTCAATCTCCACCCCTTCTTCTTTTGCCCTTCTACCCAAACTTTTCTGCACTTCCCCCCACAATCACCAGTTCTGCCATCCCTGTGCAGCAAGAGAGTCTGTCTGCAGGGCTGGAAAGGGAAGACAATGCAGATGGAGAAACCAAAATCATCCTCTTCTGTGGACCCCCTTCAATTAACAATGCAAGAAATATCTTGCCCATCACTTTTAGCAAGATTATTACTTTTAGATGCTACTAACTGAGCTTCACGTTGTCAGTAAATTTTTTTTAAATCACGAGAAAGTACTGCTATATAAAGAGAAATTGTCACAGACTTTACACACTGATGTGACGAGTTAGGATTGCCAGAAATATCCACCTGCACATCCCAGCCAGTGACTCCTGCTGGAGTCAGTGTGTTACCTCACACAGGGGGGTGCATGGCACTCACGAAGTGTCCAGCCTGAGCCCTGCTATGCTCATGCTGGGTTTAAACATTAATTCACTGAAAAGAAGGGACTGGGCAGTTCTGGGTACCAAGGAGACACACACAGTTAAGTAAAATAGGTACTGACAAACTTCAGAGCTCCTGAGATGCAATGGATCATCCACCTGGAAAGTCTTTTTTATCATATGAGAAAGTGCACTTAACTGATACCTGAATTTTCTGAGCATGAAGCATGGACATCTTTTCTCAAAAAGATACAAATATTGAAAAATTTCAAAGCATGTTTTCACTCTAAGTTGGATTTATCATAAAGAAACACATCTAGTTTATAAATTAAAATTTGTCTTTTTCTTAGGCATGAGTCAAAAACAGAAGAAATGGATCAGTTTCCTCTGTGCTTAGGTGTGTGTATACATGGACACACCTACATACAAGAACAGCAGCCATAACACATGTTTTATCATTTGAAAAGCATCCTCCTCTGGGAAAACAATGCTGAAAGTGGCTTTTCTCATTTTATTAATTAGAACTCAAATGGTTTCCAGTTTGACATAGCTCTCCAGAAATGAGTGTTTCTGCCTGTGACTTACCTGATTTACATTTCATGTCACTTGAAATTCAAGGAGTCATTCTTGAGTCATTCAAAGAGTCATCTTTACCTCACCTACTGGCACGTGCTGACTGCAGACTTGTACTCACACAGTCCTGCAAGCTTGCACCACTCCCATCAGTCTCAAGAACTGTTTTCCCAAATGCAGCAATGACAATTCATTTCAAACAAGACAGCCCAGTAGCTGGAGTTACACTGTAACCAGAACTGTCAGTGGAAGCAGCATATTTTCCAAGTAAGAAATTGCTGATCACTTCAGGGCTATACAAAATAAGGGGGAAAAACCAACCCCAGCTAATTAAAAACTTGCCTTTATGCTAAAGATTTTTTTAAACTGTTTTTTTTCCCGTTTGTTGCTTGCCAGATGTTAACAGGATTGCAGCACATTTGCACAGCTCATGGAGATTTTTGACTGCAAGGTTTACAAGAGACATATAAAATGCATCTCCTAGCCTCTGATACAATTTATTTTTAACTGGCCCAAGTGAAAGCACTAAAATTCCCAGCTCAGCACTTGAAGAATGAGTATCTGACAAGGAATGCAGCACAATTGCCCCCAAATAACTTTGCCCTGACCCACCAAACACAAGGATAAAACAAATGAGATGGTTCTTGCCCCTCCTCCTTTTCTGAGAAGTCAGCATTCTCCACTGAAAATAAACCAGTGTCAGTAAGTGACAATTCTGGAATTCTCCTTGGGAGTTAAGTCCCAGCTGAGACACTAAATCACTTCATGAGAATGTGTCCTATTGCAAAACATTTGTATCAGGGTCCCATTGCACTATCCTTGGGTGCATTCCTTTTTTAATAAAATTGACATTTTATTCCACTTAGGCACATCATAAAATTGCCACCAAATAATACTCCATGTGGTAGTTCTGTAATCAAAGAGACACTCCGGGCACTTTATTCTAAATGTTAGTCCTAACCCTCCAGGCAAATACTAATGGATTGTAGCAATTTGGGTAGTCATTGGAGCATAAAAAATGAACTTTTAAAAATACCTAATGCTTAAAAAGCAAACAAACAAACAAACACAATAGTTTGCTTGTCAGAACACAAACAACTTCCCCACAAAACATCTGAGAAAGAATGAAAAGGCAGAAGTTTGGACAAATCCAGTTTAGTCACTGTTTGTGAGTCTGCAGTAGGAAATTTTGATGCTTTCCTCTTTTTTACTGACATGACTGCTGCTGCACCAAAGGATCAACAAAGCAAGCAGTAATGTATACAAGAGGAGACAGATTCAGCAAACTGAAAAGCATTCCCTGTTTTCCTGCTCCAGGATAGTGGATACCACAGCTGTCAGTAGATGGGTTAAACCCAAACTACTGAGAAACCAAAACCAGAGAAAAGCAATTGCAGAGACAAACATCCGCTATGTGACACGGCAAACACACACACACAAAGCCGAGTTCCCCGAGTGAACGGCCCCATCTGCACCAGAGCAGTGATGACACTATGCTCTGTGTGTTAACCTACCTTGTATGAGGCAAAACCCTCCCATTTCAGTCACAGCCACACAGGTGTAACTCAAATTTTACTTGTCACCTGCACTTTTCCAAACTTCCCCCAAAAACAGAAGAATACATTGTCTTGGAATCAATAAACAATTTTAGTGTGTACTTTTCTAATTAAGTGATTGAAAACAAACAAGCAGACTGACCCACACATGCAACAAGACTCTAATTTCCCCATTTTTCATCACACTCCTTTTCTTCCCTACTTTCAAACGATGAACTGGCACAATTTGATCTTTCCTTTTTGGAATGGAATGCTTGAGAGCAGCAGGAAAAGCTGCTGCCCACCTCACCACATTTAGACCCTGGACAGCAAGATACCCCAGGCAACACATCCTGGGGGTCACTGCCGAGGTCCAGGCAGCGACCAGAGCTGCCCTACGGGACCAGCCTGTTAGGACAGCTATCAAGCCCAGCATGACTTACCCGGTCTCTTCAGAGCCACGTGTCCCAGGCATCCTGCAGCCATCCTCGCTCCCAGAGAGGCTTTTACCCATGAACCTGGGGGAACAGGGACATCAGATGCCCATGGAGAGCTGCACTGATACACACCTCCTGCCATGTTTCTGCTGGGAGCTCTGGCCAAGGAGGCCAGGCACAAGCTCAGGCTTCCTCTCAGGTTAGAGGAAAGTCAAGCCATACACAGAAAGTGCAGGACAGAGCTTACTTTTGTCTAAGTGGTCAGGGCAGTCATCTGGGAGGAGAGTTCTGGTCTTGGTATCTGTGCCAGAGATCGTCTGTAGCTTCTTTTTCATAAACACCAGAGATACGCATATGTACATGTCCACACAGACAACTACCTGAGCTTTGGTCTAATATCTGCTGAGGGTGGGTACCCGCAGCTTAATGTGAGAAGTGGCACATGGTCCCAGTGAGGACTATTTCAGGGAGTTGAATCCATGTTTGGGCTGGCCTGATCCAAGTGGCTTCATGTTAAAGGTGCTCAGCTTGCCGATTGCACTGGGGCCCTCCCGAGGGCTGCAGGACCACGCCAAGCACTGTCAGAAAAGTAAGTGCTTCTGAGGCTCCAGTCAGAGGGGTGCAGAATAGAAATCCAGACACTTCAAAAAGAGATGGACTTGATGACTCCAGGACAGGGAGGAGAAATGTGCAGGCTTTTTGGCTTTGTATTTTGGTATTTCCAGTTTGAACACTACGCCCTTCATGGGGCTGAACCTGAAGCTCTAAGTTCACAGTAAATCTTGCATGTGTTACCAGATAGGAATGCTTATCCATCAAAGCTTATCCATCTATCCTTATTGTTGTAAATACTTGTACCTGAATTATTCTGTAAACATATCTCTCCAAATCAAATTGTTCTCAAGGAGGAAATACTATAAAGCATTACATCTATGAAAAACCCCAAACAAACAGGAATAATTCAGTAAAGACTAACTGCTTTTCATGAGAGTATTTAAGACAAAGGAAAAGGAATATGTGTACTTGGAGCTTGATGGAAGAATGAGAGGGTAAAGGATGCATATAATTTGAATATTCTGTCTTTTGAAGACTGCCATTTCCCCTACTATTTATAATGTGGTTCAGTTCACGGAATGAACTCGCCTGAACACAGAAGACAGTAGGATTCAGCAAATATTGTTTACTAGCAAATATTCACCTCCAGAGAAACTTAGCAACAACTTGGCTAATGTTTCATGAAAATCTGTGAAAACATGCCTTTAGGGTACAGGTTGTGCTTTTTCATCTGAAAAGTACCTTATGTTCCTGTTTATAATAAAAACAGTACAAATTACAGAACCACAGAATCTTCTGAGTTGGAAGAGATCCACAAGGATTCATCAAGTCCAACTCTTGTCCCTGCACAGGACAGCCCCAAGAAGCACACCATGTAAATTAAAATGGCAAAGTATTAAAGACCAAATTGGAGGCTTCATGAAGAAAATATTACTGAATTCTTTGTGCCCAAAGTTTTTAATTGTAGTATTTGAAGATCATTGATGTCCTCTGATATCCTGAGCTTCAGAATCAAAATGTCACTATAACTATTTCTTGAATACTTCTCTGCCTTTTCCCTCTTTCTAGATGGAGAATTTTCTCATTTCACATAACCTCAGTGAAAATGACAGATCATGTTTCTGGTGACAGAAGTGACCAGACATGCTTGGTCTCTGTCAGCTCTCTCAGCTCTGGAAAGAAGAGACAAACAGTTGAACCACTGTTTTCTCTCTCCTTAGATGTAGCTCTTATGTGTCAGTGCGGTGGCTATGTTAAATCACAGTCTCTCATAGGATATTGTCATTAAGGACAGGCCCAAGGGAAACCAGTAATTGGTAGTAAAACTTGATCTTTCACCTCTGCTGCTGGTAACTCAACAGATCCCCCATTTCCGGGCTTCATGAGATACTTCATGAAGTATCTTTTGGAAAATGTTCATGCGCTCTGAGCTTGTGACACACATTTTGGTGTTAGTCTCATTTTGCTGAGCTCATATCCTCACCTCAGTGCAGGCACTGGTGCTCACATTATAAAGACAGATGCTTTAATGCTGCACATAATGGCATAACAAGATCCCATGGCTACAAAAGAAATTTAGGTAAGTTCAAATGGTAAAGCATGCAAATTTCTACTGTGAGGAAATGAAGCATTTACTTCAAGTTTGTGTCAATACTGAATTTTTTCACACCTGGCTCAAATGTTCTAGGCACAAACCAAGAACTGCAGGGTGAAATTCTATGGTTTGTCCTATAAGGAAAGCTGAAAGAGATGATTATTTATAACTTCTCCTGGCTTTAAAATCTACCAGTTCTTTAACCTGTGATCAGAGTGCCAGCAAGTTTTTGGGAGAGTTCTGCAAGCTATTGTTTTCAGACTATTAAAATTTCATAATTTTGAAAACACACGCCTGTTTTTCAGTGTTTGCTCCACTTTTCATTCCCTTTTTTTTTGTTTGTGTTTTTGTTTGTTTGTTTGTTTGTTTTTTGTTTTTTGGAGGGGGAGTGGGAGGGGAGGGAGAGGGAAGGACATGAAATTAAAAAACCCCAACTTTCCCCAAAAGATCTGCTTAAACTACATGTCTTTGTCTACTTCAGACGCAGTCCTGGGTTTTATGCATTCGTCATAAGATAGTACAAAGAATTTCTTACTATTTCTTAACTTTGATTTTGTTCTGAAAGGCAATTAAGTATCTTTTTAAAAAAATATTCAGGTGATTTATTTCAGCAATTAACAGATACTTCAAGGGGAGCATGTGCTAAACATCTCTGCAGGTATCACTTACTGTGTTAAGGATTTACTCAATATTTGAAAAAGTAGAATCCTATAGTTAATTTTACAAATAGCAAATCCCTCTGACATGGGACATATAACATTCTGTGTATAATGTTCAAAGTAGATAAACCATCTGAACTAATTTCCCCTTTGACTTCCTATAATCTAAACAAGTAAATGCATACCTTTTTCATCACCTGTCCTTCATATGGGGAGGAGCAGAAGGTAAAGATCTATCCTACAAAGGATCTGCAGACAACTAACTTTACAGCAAACCCATAAAATGCATAATTCGTTTTTCAAAAAATCCTGCCAAACCTGGAGAGTTTGTCTCTAGAAACATCCTGATGTGATTTTATCCAGCAAAATCATACCATTATTATTCTTGGCCTAGCTTCCTAAGATATTGAAAAAGTGTAATCATGATATGTGTCTTCCCCTAATAACTTCTATGGACACAGCCAACTTCAATTGCCGTTTATGAAGAACAGAGATGTCAAATGTATTCAGTTCTACAAGGCTGTTAAACCGAAATGAGGAGAAGCTCCACCAGAAAATGACAACAGTTTTAGACATCAGTGAATGTGAAACATTGTGGGAATCCTAGGTCTGGGACAGGTTTTGTTGGCATTTGCACTGTAGATCAGACAAGATCTACCCAAAAGACAAAGTTATGTATTAGACCTCAGTAATATTGCTGCCCACAAAACTGTTTTCTGTAGAGTGACTGATATATTTTCAAAAAATTTTTTGAGACAAAAGTGTTCATGTAGTCCCAATCTGCTGCACACCAAATGGCTGCCTGCATCTGCCATCCAGGCTGCCTGCTAATTCCATAGAAAATATTGCTTCTGCCTCCTGAGAATCACTGCTGCCATTCCCTCTCTCCCATTTATTAAGGAGAGGACCTAGAGTTCTACTGCTGTGAGGCACTTCAACCCAGAAGCCATTATCCCTATGTCACGTTCAGTGAGCAGGTCCCACAACTGGTCTCCAGCCTTGCTTCCTAAAAACAGCTGGACAGCTAATCACATGAGCCATAAAATATCATGCAGTAATTTCATCACAATTATATTTGCATTATTTCGTGACATTGTTATAGCTTTGGTTTGCTGTTGGAATTCTGTGTCTCTGCCTTCTTTTCTTGTAAGTGAAGTTCTGATCTGCAAGCTAAACAACATACAATTATGCTCTATCTGTAAGAGTTAAAAAGCCACTAAAAACACACTGAATTGAAAAATGACCCAGTCTCTCTGTCAAGATTTTTCCTGGAACTGATAAATACTAGATGGACCACATGAGAAAGTGAAAAAAACTTTAAAATATGGCTCTAAGAGCAAACCAATTTGGATAGTCTTATGGAAACTTAGAAAATCAAGTTCAAGCCACAGAGATTTAAAATAAAAAGGCAGAAGAAGCAGATCCTTAGATTCTGTAAACACATAGAACATAATATTTGTTTCGACTGAAATATTTCCCACTATATTTTTAAACATAAGTTTACTTACATAATACAAAATTGTACATACAAAGAATAACGTACATTTTATACTCTGATATCCTCCATCCCACCTCTTGCACTATATGCCTTAAATATTTTGTCACTCGAAGTTTAGCTAGAAAAACAAATGCCTAACAATTTTATTGTTCAGTTCTTGAAAGAATTCTGGTTTTCATTACAGCAAAGAATAGTTATAAAAGCTGCATTTCAAAGACTGTGTATGGTACCACAGACTGACATTAGGTACCTAAATGAAGCCCATGGTGAGAGTAAATCATGGCATTTTTGCATCATCAGTCACTGGATATTTGCAATCAATTGCTATGGAATTAAAGTCTCTAATAGCATCTAGAGCATGGACAGTCAAAGCATTAATCATTCCATCACTTTCCTTTTGTTCTTAATTAGTTAAGCTGACGTAGGAAAAGCCATCTCTGGCATTGTGAACCCCCATATATGTAGCCAAGCCACAGCTTTTCTGATTCTAAGCAGGTCACACCAGAAAAAGCCCAGCATATCAAGAGAGGTGGGCAGTAGCCATGCAGCACCAAACATCCCACAAATCTCATCTGTGTCCTTTCAAAAATAAAAGGTGGCCATGAGAAGAGAGATGGAAGAGATGGGGAGTGCACTCTGCGATCCTAGGTGCCTCCTTCCACAAGCAGATGGCAAAGCAGGATACTTCAGCTAGAAAGGGCAAAGCAGAGCCAGGGAAAGGGAGTGATGGGAACCAGGCATGGTCAGTAGTTATTTACTTCTACAGCTGTACAGGAAATTTCAGCTGTTGGCAGCCTGCCTTGGCAAGCCACACCTTGTCACCCTTTCTGAGCAGACAGAAAAGAAAGAAGGGGAGCCAAGTGAGATCTCTCTGTGGATTCAGCCACCAGTCCATCTGGAGCCAGCAGCATCCGAAATGTGATGTTTGAGTACCTGCTTTGCTTTGCTTATGGGTTAGAGATTTCTGCTTCACTCTCAAATTGGGGAATAGTTGTTGGTCTAAGTGCTGGAATGGCAAATGCTGGTAGGACTGTGAAACACATAGAAAGGTTAGATGCTTTCCCTTCTCAGCATGAGAAAGAGCTCAGCTGAAGTACTCTGCCCCACTTGGACTCCACACTTCACAGATGGAGCCAAATGGAGATAGCCCTGAGTGGAGTGATGGAAACTAATCTGAGGTTCAGAAAACCTGACATACAGGGAAAGACAGAATAAACAAGTTGTTTAGAGAAAAGGGCTGAGAAGAGACTTGAGAACAATCTTTGGTGTATAAGGCTGCAAAAAGAAAAGGAGAGGAACAAACTATTTTCCAGGTCTAGGGTAGACAGGATAAGAAGCAATATGTTCCATCTGCAGTACGAGAAATCTGGGGAAAGGACTCCTCTAACAAAAAAGAAAACCAAACACTGGCAAGTTTGTCTGGAGAGCTCATTATGGGCGGTATTTAAGAACAGACTAGACAGATCTCTATGACAAAGTGATGTTGGTTTAACTGATCCTTCCTTGGGACAGGGAGTGGACTTCACAACTTTTCTGAGATCATAGCTTGAGAAAACTCTAAATGAGGTAAACTGTGTGTCATGGTCACACTACAGACCCCAAGACATCACACATGAATGGAAGTCAGCAAGGACTGTGCCATACTGAAAGGCCAAATGGATTCTTTGGCACTTCAGTGGAGGATTGCGGGTACTTCTTTTGGCCACATAATGTGTGTGAAACATTACCTATTGACACTCACTTCCCTTTGCAATTTCCAAGTGACTTCTGCTTATCTGGGAGCAGATTCAGAGAACAGTCTTTGTTAGGTCACTGTTAGGGTCTCACTTGGCCTCCTTTCCCATGAGGGAGGAAGTGGTCTGGGAAAAAAAGTTGTATCCTCACAATAGTTGTTAGAAATCACAGATGTTTTGGAGGGTTGAAAGAAATTTCTTAAATTCTGCTTCCAGATTTGGATTAACAGGGACACCGAGCATGTTTACAGTAAGCAGAGCCCTGGGGTGAGAAATAGACTATTTCTTAGATACGTTTAAAAAAGTGGACTAAAGAGAGCCACATCACACATACCTCCTGTATTTGTAAAGGGGCCAGAAGCCTTCTGGCTACTCCCAGCTCAGGTGAATGCTCTTCTTCAATCAGCCCCACACCAGCAAGAATCCTTCCAGGAAGGGTTGCCATGCTTTTCTGCCTGCTGGTCAGACAATGTCCTTGCCCTCATTCAGCTCTGCAGGAAGCACATTTTGGTGAGTGCTGCAGTTTAAGGAATGCAGGAATGTTAATTATTAGAGCTTCAAAAGATACAAGTTCCAGTGGGCTGGATTCCAGAGTTCTGAATGAAATTAAAGCCTCATCTTGATCTCCCCTGGCCCACAGTTTGGGTTGTTAGTGGAAAAAAAGAATTGAGTACACACACAAGATGGTTTACCAGCACAAAACAGTACACAGCTTTAGGACTTGGGGACATGGTAAAGTAGGAGCTGTTGTTGGGCAATGTTCCTTATACAGACTTACCCTTCACTGCTGTTAAGAAAATTCCACTGGAAGATTTCAGTGTTATGTTTACTGTGCTCTCCTTTAAAACAGATGTAAACAGATCCCCTCCTTCTCTACTGTTTGTTTGGAGTTCACATTTCAGTTCCTATGCTGTGACCATGTTATATAATAAGTGCCACTGGCATTCTGAATGCCATAAGCAAAAAAGAATCACTTAAAAATATATCAGAACTGAGTTTCTCTGTCTGGAGTTTCTCGTCATGCCCCACTATAGTTTCTTGCTGCTCCTCCCCTTTTGCAGAAGAATATGTAAAGCTGTTATTTTGCCTCCCTCTCTGTCTGAGGAAGCCTGTGAGAGAAGCAAAAAAAACCTATGAGCTATGTTCATCCTCTGGCTGCTGAAAAGCTGTGATTTGAAGCATTGGGTGTAGGAAGAACAGCACAAATACTTCTCCACCTCTGGTTACACAGGTAAGACAGCACAATCCAGGGCAGAAGTTCAAAATTTGGTTTGTTCTGCCCAGGCTCCTACTGTGGTACACATGGACAAAACTAGCTTGTTTAGGTTATGATTAAGATGATGAGATGGCTCATCTAGTAAAATATGAGACCAGACAGTATCTAAAGGAATATGAGGTGTCTGCACAGAAGGAAAGGAAGGGTCATTCATTCTCCCATGAGAGCCTCCATCACAGCTGAACTCTGAAGAAAACAGTACAGCCACATTCTGTACCCTCAAAAGCATTTTTTCATTGAGTGAGAGAAAAAAATCACAGGAAGATGGATTCAGCCATGGATGCATGCCTCCTCCTAATAGAGGCAGACACATAAGCTTCTCCTTGCTAGCACACTGGTGCAAGCTGTCTGAATTTCAGAAGGTGCCAATCCCCAGCTCTTTCTACACTTCAGACGCTCTGTTTTATGAACCATAGACGTGAAGCTGTTGCCATTTCTGAAGGTCAAATCTCTGCTATTCACTGCTAGCATGTTACATGTCTTCTCTCTGATGGCTGGAGCATGTGTCTGAATGGATGTGGCACAAGGCAGAGGCATGAGCCCCTAACCCTAGTTCTGTTTCTTACTTGCTGGATGGTCTGGGGCAAGTCACTTCAATCTTCTGTGCCTCAAGTTCCCCATATGTGAACTGGTGCTACTAACACCTCTCCAAAGTCTCTGGAAATGGATGACTGAAAAGTTCTAGATACTGTAAGCAGTTTATTTCCCCAGCAGTTCTTAAAAATTACATGGGACACTCCCACAAAAATACATGTCATTTAAAAGAAGTCAAGAAATTTCCAGCAGTTCAGACTCTAAGGAGAAGGAGTAAAGTCCAAACCTAAGAATCTGTCTAGTGAGAATCCGGAGTTTCTCATTTAATTAAAATATAGACAGCTAGCTCAAACTGCGCTTCTTACCTCACTGCCTGTGACTAATTCACAAGGGTTCTCTAGCACCCAAACAAGGAAGGATTTTCTGTGAGTAGGTGAAAGAAAAGTTTGAGGGAGGTCTCTCTGGGATCTATAAAAACCATGCATATTACACTCTCAACAAGTTCCAGAAACATCAAGATTGAAAAATTGCATTTCAATACAGCCAAGAGTTCAAGTACTATAAAAGCACCACTAAAATCTACATTTGTATTGCATCACTGAGGCAGAGCATCAAAGGATACACACTAGAATTTTACTTCACTGGCTTTAATATGGGCTTTGCTATACCCTGGCTGCACTAGGACTATCTCTTTATGACTTTGCCTTTACCATCCAAATATATACATGAAGTGCTAGAAGTCGTTTCAGTGAATTGCACTGAGGATCATAGCGCTTAAAAAAATAATAGTGCATACTTTGCATTTGACTGGATAATTACCTACACAATTATGAATGAGTGTGAAATTGTGAAAACTAAAAGATTAGACTTAACATTTGCCAGCACAGGCTTTTGTAGTAGGGCTGAAAAGAAAATCTGTTCTGACGTGAAAAACGATGAAATCTGGATTAAAGAGCATAGTTAATCAACTGCTGATGGTGGTGGTTCTATGGACTCACCAAAAGAAAAAGACAAAAGTACTACTTTGCGGGCACACTACACATCTCCTGTTGTGCACACAACACTGAAAACCTGGAAATAAATCATCTGATCTGCTTTCTCTTATGGGAAAAACTTTGAACCACGGTTTTCAAGCCCACAGAATATCTCTGACAGTCACTGCAGTACTGCATCCTGTTATGTCCAAGTTACTTTCACTAGAATTTCCTACAAAATTGGAGCCTGTGTGATCATTCATTTTGTGTTCACCTGTGTATTCATTCCATCCATTTCTTAATGCTATTTCCAACCAGCTTCTAACACTGGTAGACTTGTGAAAGATAGCCGAATTCTTCCTTTTTCTTCCTGAAAACAGACAGATTTGTAGAGATGCTATCAGAGTCCTGACTCTGAGAAAACTTGCAGTTGTGAGTTCAAGATATGAGAGAAGCCTCATGGGAGAAATCCCTTATATAAACACCCCACTGATGGGAAAAGCTTTGCCTGGGGCTCACATCCTCTTAGATAGTGAAAGTCAATCACCCATGAGACAAAAAACTATAGGAAACCAGGCTTCATTAGTTCTGCTGCCACAAAATTTACTTGTTAAACAAAATGGCTATTCCAGGATTTCTGAAGAAGAGCACTGTACTGTAGGCATGTGCAAGTCTGGATTTTTTTTTTCCTTTTTCACTAAGTACTTCCATTTAATAAGCTGTAAGTTGTCTGCCTAACTCACCAAAATGCACAGTCTCACTGCCATCAATAACAAGACAAGCTGGTGACCTATGAAACACATGAACATTGAGCAAAGGTTTGCACAAACAAATCATTTCACAAATCTTCTGAGAACAACAGAGAATGAACAATTTAAACTACTTGCCTACTTTGCCAACACATGATGCCTGATTTTTAACAAGTAAATCTTTAGAAGAACATGGAGAGGAAAAAACAGCAAAAAAAAAAGCCTGAAAGCAAGCTGTTCAGTGTTGCTATGAACATATTATAAGTTTCTCTGTGTGTAAGCCTTCTGATCATTTTCCCATGGGAGAACATCCTTTTGCTGTCTTTTACTCTGTATAAGCTTTCTGTAAACAAAATATCTGTGTCTGTTCTTCAAGGACATGGAATTGGTTGGCCTCCTCCTACCTATGAGGAGACTGAAGCTGAAATTACTTTATCTTTCTGATATTGTAAACTATTCGGGCACACATTCTCTGGACGAAGCAGCAGCAGGAGCATGGAATGCTCTCTGCTGAGCAGATATAGAAAAATACTAGAATTATGGAGTCATTTTAATAAATCATTTTAGCCTTCTGAAATTATTGTCAAGAGTCCTTTCTTCTGTGTGTGGACCACGACGATAGTTCAGGATTTTCTTTTCAGCAGAATATAGTGCCCTAAATTTTCAGCAGTGGTTTTGCATGCCAAAATATCTGAAACAAGATTAATTGTCAGAGACAAAACTTTGAAAACATAGGTAAAAACCCCCAAGCTTATTTTGATGTCTCATAGCTGGTCAACTCAGAAGTGTGGTATACAAAATCTTTAACTTTTATTTATAATCAAGTGTTGTAAGTATACTGTTCAGCTTCTTGGAATTCTCACTTTGTTTGGGAGAGAAGGAAATTTAGTCACAAAAGTCCCTCTGTGTTCTTGATGATTGGCATTCTTCAAACAGTAAAGCAAGTTACAAAACTGTAATAATCTCTCCTTCAAATTCTGGATTTCACACATACACACACACACACACAAAATATCCTCAACATCCTGGAAAGCTTCTGCTACTGTGATTGCACCAGCATTCACAAAAACAACCTGGAGACTTGGGCCAGGATCAAAGAATTGAATCTTTTCTGCTCTCCACTATGACCAGTCTGAAAAACTGAGGCTCAGCAGCATTCTTCCCTGGTGGTCTGTTAGTATGGATACATACTGGTTTAGGTTTTTCAGGTCTGTTTCAGGAAGCAGGCTACAGACTTAAAACAACCCAAATTCACCTCAATCCTACTGGACAGCCACCATAAACCTCACCAGACTCCAGCTCAAAAGGCTCAGAAAACAGAGAGGGTGAATGTGACCACACTCCCACATATGAAACATGCACATTGGTATGGACAGAGATCTATCCACTGGGTCTGGAGAGCAATTGCTTGAAAGTTTTACTAATTGTCCCACACCTCTTATTTTTTCACCCCTTTCTTCTATTTTTCCATTTTTCTTCATGAAGAAAGCATAGTCTGTGAAGGTCTGCAGTCACACAAATCAAAAGTTCCTCAGTTTAGTCCCTAGTCTATATTGCTCCCAGTTAGAAGGTTGACAGGAAAACACTTCATGGCTGTAGCCAGATTAATACCAATGTAGATTAATATTTTCCTTACCCTTCTTAAGCCTCACTTAAATTAAGTCTTTGTCTTTACTCTTTTAAATCCTCTTTGCTTCTCCCAGCCCTTTTAAAGTAAAATCCCCATAATCTTTCTCCTTGCACATTAAAAGTTGATTCAGTTTGCCACCTCCACCATTTCCACTTTATTCCCTTACCATGAGCGTTCTCACAACTTCTTCATATCCAATTTTCAGTTCTCTCCACCCAGGTTTTAAGTGACTGGAGCAACAACAGAATGCAGGAGGTAACAGCACCAGATGAGCTACAAGAAACATGATAGTGGGAAGACACTGAGCATTCTCTAATGAAAGAAATACCTGCTTATTTTTTCTAGCTTGGCATGCCATAACTACTCTCTGCCTCACAGAATGCTCTGCCCCATAAGCAAGTTTCCATGTTCTGTGCAAAACTGACTGATATTGCTTCAATTAAATGCAATTTTCCATTGAATGGAGATGTTTAGATAAGGGATTTTACCGTGGGTCTCTTGAATCCCAGACAATCCCAGACTCGCTTCAGTGTTTACAGATTATTCATCAAGCCATTTTGCAACTATTTTTTTACATTGCTTCATTTTTTCCAGTACCTTCAGTGAATTTCATTGATATATTCCCTAATCAATCTTTGTCTGTAATTGAGTGGTTGAGTCACCAGCCCAGGAGATATTTAATAGATGTGTAGACAGGGAATTTATTAGGGCCATGATTTAGTGGTGGACTCGGCAGTGCTGGGTTAATGGTTGGATTTGATCATCTTAAGGGTCTTTTCCAACCTAAATGCTTCTGTGCTTGTAAATGGTTAACAAACACCAGAACCCTCACCACCTAAACTCTGCAGGACCTAAGCATCACTACTCTAAGTCCCTTCACTATTTTTTAAATCATATTGATATATCCATATCAATATCCATATCATATCCATTCAAGCTGATTTCAGAATTTGTACACTGCATATTCCATGGTCCTCTACTCATTTAGTTGTTATGTAAAAATAACACAGTCAAATGTGATGAGCTCTGTTAGTGACATAAACAAGGGCTATGACTGGAATGGCAATAAGCTATATGTAGGCATGTGCTCATTGAAAAGAGAAATGATCCACAAGAGTCGGGCATCCTGTGAAACACAAATTAAGACAGTAAGTGCTCCAATGCAGATATCTGATCCTCCACATTCCAGCCTATCTGGGACCTTGATCCTCTGACTGCCCTCTCTTCTCCCATCTCTGTAAATAACATTTCTTATTATGAACCACCCTACATCTGGCACAGGACTGCTTATGCCAAGCTGAACTACACCCTTCCCCTGGGAAGTAAGGTCAGGAATCATGATAAACACAGCAGTATAGGAATTTCACACCTTATAAAATTATTGTTTACAAGTAATAGCAGTGATTACTCAAAAAAATCTCAGAAAAAAAAAGAAAAAAAGTTAATCAGATATGTAGACACAGTAATTAGGTTGTAGCCACTATCAGTTATCAATTTAACCAGCAATCTGTGTCTTTATTCTTCTGCTGCTTTTTCTCTAAGAAAGCAAACCCCCTGCAGTCCTCCTGAGAGGAGAAACATAATTTAAATACCCTGCCCATGCAGCACAGAGCCTTGATTCAGATCCTTTCCTTACTCCCCAGAAAGAAAAAAAACAAGAGGGTGCCTTCTGGAATATATTTGTTTTGCTTACTAGCTTGAGACTACTGAGATTTGGAGACTATCCAAACTATCCAGTCTTGTAGCCTTCCCTTATTCAATTGCTCCAAGCGTAATCCCACCCGGAGCAGGCTGCCAGAAGACATTCAGCACTCATGAGCTTCTGCATCCTTTCTATGTGTGGCATGGATGGCCAACCACCCAGAAACACCAGAGACACCATCTGGGAAGAGGTGAAGAGCAGCTTCCTCAGCCTGACTGTTCTGGATGAGCAGGGATCCAGGGCAGGTACAAACAACCATGGCAGAGAAGTACCTGCTTGGTCACACTTCCAACCTGGAGCTGACACTTCTCAGCTGAGATGGAGGGACCCTGGTGCCACCAAAAAACCTGCTAGTGTCCCCAGCCTACAGTGTGCTTCTCTCCACTCCAGTTTATTTGCAAGCATTGCCATACTTAAAGTGGGAATTTGGCTGTTTTCTATCTTCCCATACAGGTGCTCACCCCCAGTGCATGGCCACAAACAACACACCAACTCCCCGCAGCCCTGGAAGCCAGAGTGCACCACACCTGAGGTACAGTGATCCTTGCTGGGTGCCACCAGCTGCACAAGGTTGGACAGGAAAGGTTTGACATGCCAAAAACAATTCTCTATCTCTCCCTCAGAGTTTTGGCAACAAAGACTACTTCATGGCTCAGGCTTTCTGCATTTAGAAAATTCTCTCCCAAGCTGCAAACACCACTCAGGGACTTTCCAGACCCTTCAAAGCTATTGGAAACAGCAACACCATGTGTCCTCCTCCACTCTCATCAGTGAGTTATTCAGGAGTTAGTTCCTCTGGGTTCATCTTAAAAATACTCAGAGCACAAAAATAAGTCATGCCTGAAGGTCAGTTAAATTGAAATCTTCCAAACAGTGTTAAAAATGCCCCACTAGATGCAGCTAAGAGTAAGGACTGGGATTTATCTCCCAACACCTTTCATATAGCTCAATCAGTACTATGCCAATGTCAAGGAGGAGACAGGGAAACATTCCAGAGGGTCAGATTTTGCATATCTCTTCATTTCTGTGTAGACATGTGGACAGACTGACAGAAATGGTGGCAGCGTGCCCATCACAAGGTTGTGCTCCATGACCAGGGATGCATAAAATGGGGTTACAGAACACAACAGCTACACCTTCCCTTGCCAGTCACCCACAGGATGAATCCATCTGCTCTTAAATTTACAGGTTCTTTACAAAGCAGACAGCCATGGCCTGGCTGTTCCACCAGTGCTGTCAGCTGTAGCTGGAATATAGCACATGGGGGACTGCAGGCATGCATGCCTGCATTTTAGATTTCTATTTCTTCCTACAAATTAAACCCTTTTACGGTTATATTTCTCTAAATATATTTGAGCCATTAATATATGTTCTGTGCAGCTGCATATATATGCATGTTCTTTGACTGTATATAGAAGTTACATCTGCTATATTCACCATCTGTTATATTCTCAGAAAAGTGTAGTATATAAAAATAACATTAAGGTGGAGATTGGAGCTGACTAAATGAATGCAGAAGATTAAAATCCTTCTTCAGGGGCAGAAGAAAGTAGTTAATTTTAGTGGTTACTGCTCACTAGCAAGTTTGATTATTTTATGGTTCCCATCTCGTTATGCTTTCCTGTTTAATTATTCTCCCTTATCAGTCATTTGAAGACTAAAACCTTCAAGCCTGGCTTAATTCAGTCTTGTCCTCTTTTATGTTTTCTTGTCAAGACTGCTCTTATCTACTCCTTCTTCCATCTGTGGCTTATTTTTCTGTCAGGGCAACATGCTTCTCTTTGTCAGCTCTCCAAGGTCACTCCTGGGACATCTTCCATATGTATAACTACATCTAAATCAAATGGCACTAAGGTCACCTGCAAAGCCCTTTGCTTTTTACAAGGCCTTACCTCTTATCTCCTCCAGCTGCTCACAGCAGTTCACAGTAATTCGAACATAAAATGAATGTACTAGAAACTGACATTCTTATTCCTCTGCCTACTTGGCAATCTTTGGGCTGTGGTTTTCCCGGAGTAGGAACTGTATTCTTCAGCTGTGTCTAGACTGGTCAAACTAACAGTGTCTGAGCACAGACCCACCCCAGTCACCCACCCAGCTGAACTGGTAGAATGGCCTCTGGCATGATTTTGGCTGAGGCCAGCTAACTCTCTTCCAAGCATTATGTGGGCACAGCTCACGTTTGGACATTAAGATGGGCCATGGGCCATTCCCAGCCGAGTTCCATGTTTGGGAGAGGAAAGTGTTTCTCTGTGTGGATGTGAGCTCTGCCATGCAATCATGGAGCAGACTGACATCCTACCAGATGCTCCTGTAATTCCCAGCTCTTGCAAAAGAGACTCCTTGGGATGTGTGCAGTGCCCATCCCTGGGGGATCTCAGCCGTGACTGAGATCTCAGCTTGCTGCCTGAAACTCAGTGACTAAATAATGGCTTTATTTTTCCATTCCTAAGATTTTATGAGTGCATAAGAAAATATTTGCCTTTCCCCCCCCACCCCCACATTACTTGAGTATCCCGTTCTTAAGGCATTTCACTTAACACTTCAATGAGAAAACCCAACTCCAATCTCCCTTTCATTTGAGAGAAGCCAAGAGAAAGGATCACAAGTCTCTGCACTCCCATTCTCCTCCTTGAGCCATTTGCATTACCTTTGCTGAGTCAAGGGTTGACAGGGAGCAGCCAAGTCTGCCAGGGACTTTCTGTCCAAACTCTGCCTGTGAAACCTGTGCATTCCTCTTAAGGGACAATGCTGGAGCACTGCAACCTGGAGAGATTTCTCTGATTCCAGAAAAGCCCTGCTACAGGGGAAAGGAGAGTTCTGGGGAGGTACACAGCCTCTCAAAGAGTTGCAGCAGGGAAGGCCAATGTTTGAGGTGGTGATTGAAGGCAAGGAAGATGCAACAGAACTGGCAGCTGCAAAATTTGCACTATTCAGAGGGTGTTCCCATGATGCTGGAAGGAGCAGGGTGTCAAAGATCCCCTTCATGTGACTGCAGATAAAAGCTGTTATTCCTTCCTATAAGGGCCCTCTCAGAGTCCAGGGAAGAGAAGGGAGGATAAATAGGAAACTGGGAGGCCATTATCTGTCTCTTATGGGTCCTCAGAAAAAAGAATTTGGTGGCAAAACCACAAGTAAGAAAGGAGCAAAGAAAAGCAAGAATGGCTGTGCATGTCGCCTGCTGTCAACAACACACACTTATAGCTTGATGCCTTTCTTGGGCATCAAAGTGCTGGAAGGCAAAGGAAAAGACTGATGCCTGGAAAAGTGGGCATCTTGTTCCTTGCATGGTTCTGACAGGAGCTCATGGAGGTTTTCCTGCTACTGTGGCTTAGAGGCAAAAAAACAAATAGGGACAAGGAGAGTGTGTGCATATGCTTATGTATATTTTGTTCATAAATGAGAAAACTCTGAAGAATAATTCATATCTCTCTTAACTGGGATTCTTAGTGAGAGCATTGCCACATCATCCTTTCCAACCGCAGGCACAGAACTGAGCCCTGAGATCTTCCAAACCCCATCTCCTAAACCCTCCCACCCCATGGCTGCCCTACAGTCAATATTTACGAGCAAGACTTATAAAACAATTTTATACCCATGCCCTCATTCTGCCACAATTAAACACCATCTCCAGAGCTGTTCTGAGATCACTGATGGTATCAAGAGCAAACAGCACAGTAATTTGTAAAGACATTTTAGCATTGTTCGCCTTTAAAAGGCACAAACCCGCACGCATACGTGCCCTCGCACACACACAATTTTGCCAAGCATTACAGCCAACGTTATTTTTAATCTTCTGTCAAATAAGAAGAACTGCTGTGGGGATTTTATATGTTTAAAATGTCTAGTATTATTTGGGATATTTTCCTCTTAAACTCTACTTTTTTAAAAAAAATTATTTTTCCAAACAGGTTTTGAAATACTCACAAAGCCTAAACACATTTAAGCTTGCAGAAAGGCACATTCAAGGTCTGACAAGACTATGTTTAAGTAAGTTTGAGGGATTGCTACTTTTTCAAGGATATTGTTCTTACCATAGCTAGGTTTTGGCCTGATAAATCTACACACACACACAGAGGTAACTCTTCTCCACTCCATCCAACGAGAACATGCAAACAAATCAGGCTCACGTGCAGAACAAGTTATGAGAGCTACTGTTTTAAACTGTGAGGCCTCAGTTTTAGGAAGCATTCTTTACACTACAAATCCTCAAGTGAGTAGAAAGGCTGTTTCACCGAGTTTCTCAGGGGAAGTTCATGGCCTCTGCATTTGACAGATCAAAATAACACTGCTGCTCCATTCCTGAAGTGGTGATGCAATATTTTCACTAGAACTCTCAGAGAGAAAGTCCAAAGAAAAAAACCAAAACACCCTAGATTAAATTTCAGTGACAATAAATCAAGGCATGAATGCCTGAAACAACTCAAATACAATTGCTTGTCTGCACAGATACTACCTTGCCATCCCATAATACAAACCCCATTTGTTTTCCCTGATGCAGGACCTTGTTGTAGATATGTCATTACAGCAAGAAGCAGCATAAGGGAGGATATCAGGTTTTCCTTTGGATTTATGCCTTGGAAGGTAAGCATATCTGCACTATATCCAAAACACGTGCAGGCAGGATGTGACAATGTATCCCAGTTGTGTTCACTGTTGTCACAGTAAACCTTCACACTGTCACACTACCTTCACTGCTTCCCCTATACTTTCACAAGAAGTAGACTTGTATGAAAAATAAAAATAATTTGCAGTGTGCAAAATAATGTCTAGTATGAATGTATGAGAAAATGTCCAGAAAATATCTGTATACCTTCTGAAGTTCCTTGGCTCAGCTCTCCAAGCCTCCCCACATAGCATCAAACTGATCATTCAACTAAAGGCATTGCCAGAAAAACAACACAGGATTCAATTACTTTTAGGAAAAAAAAAAGCACAACTTTCCTTTTAGAAACCAAACCAACAAACAAATCACCCCACCACACTATTTACAAAACTGGTATCTTTTTCACTCAGTTAAATCTCATGGAAATAATAAAACCTTAACTAGAAACTAAAATTTAGCCTCAGGCAGAATGCCTGAAAGAGCATAAATCAAAAGCCCCCATGATATCCACAGAAGACTTGGTTATAGCCAGTGATATTATGCAGCAGGCACTCAAACACTGCAGTAGCAGGTGGGAACATTCATGTGCAGGAATGATGAACTAGGAAAAAAACTGCAGTTTCAGACGTGTCACCTTGTGAAGCAGAACATTCCAGATTGCTTTGGTTTGCCTCGAGGCGGAGGGAGGATCACTACAAACAAGAGACATGTGTGCTTGTGCATTCTAAGAGTGGTCTGCAATACCTGCACTAAGTCAGGTAGTTGGTGTAACCCAATTAAAGCAGAAAACTCTTGGTTTTATCCAAGAGCATGAGTCACTCAAGATACACAAGATACCGAGGAACAGGACAAGCAAAGGTTTAACTTCAGGAGATTGAATCTTCATCCAAGATGTTCAGGAAACGTGGAAAAATCCTACCTACTTCAGTGCCAATCTTCCTGATGAACAGCCTGCCAGAAGTTCACTACAGTTCTGATTAGGAACATAGCAGAATCTGTATTTGACAACTCTTTCTGCAGTGAAGCAGCACGTGCAGGCAGCAGTGAACATCTCACTGTCTGTGCCACCTCTGAATGGCGTCCCAACACTGGGTGTCCCTGGTGCTATCACTGTTTCATTTCATTTTACGACTTCACTTCTCACATTGTTTTTTCTCACTTCTCAGTTACATTTTTCTCCTTCCTTCATTAATTTATAAATTAGAGAGGATTCAATTTAAAGTTCTGTTTGAAACTGTGTAAGTTACTCTACATCGATTCTTTACAACTGGCTTTGTCCACCTATCAGCTTTCTTAGAGATAAAAAAGGGCAGTAAAACCCCTTGTGAAGTACAAACCAAATGCAAGATATACTTCAGCTACAAAAAACCCTCCTCTGAGGGTTTTGCGACAATAAATTAAGATTACAAAAAATATCTGATTTAGTAGCTTGCCACACTTATGAATTACTTGCTTCTTTTTCACTTGCAAACAGAAAATGCAGACCGATTGATGCTGTGTTCACTATGCCTGGCTCTAAGACTGCATAGAATTTACAGTCAAAAATCTCTCTAACAAGAGGTGATAGTATCGATAATAGCAAAACCTGAACCATGGAAGATGGACTGCTACAAATAAAACAAATTTAAAAATTGGAAGTACCTCTGGAGCATTCCCTGACAGACAATCCCTTCAGACCACATGGGCTGTTACAAGTCCCACAGTATGCTGGTGTTTGTGCCTGAAAGTTGGTTCTTTTAATTTCGGGCTATTGCCTGGGAACTCCTTTTCTCTCCAGCTGTATCTGTTACTTCTGGTTGGTCTGCCATCTCCCTCTGGCAATGTATAGTCTGCTTATTTACTGCTCTTACTAAGGAAAGACTTGTGCTTTCCTGTCTGATGAAGAGTGCTAATCTTTTTTTCCTTGTTTCAGCAGTTCCATAGGGACCATCATCACCATCTCTGGGCTGCTGTTCTTCCTCCACAGTCTGAGTTTTCTGGCAAACACTCATGGTGCTCTTAACTCCCCTAAAACATAAAGGTCCTTGCCCCTCTGTCTCATCCCCAAGGGGCTCAGCCAAGACAGAGGGGGAAAATGCCTTTTTCCCACTCCTTCAAGTAACTCTCATCTCACTACAAATTAAATTTTTCATGCTGCTGCCAGCTACTCTCTACAATAATTGCAATCTTATTAGGTCCTTGCTAGCATCTTTCTTACTAAGATCTCATAGACAAACCTTAAAAAAGCAGAGAAGAGAGATTACAGGGAGGGGACGGTGAGACAGTACTGCTGGAAAGGGACAAAATGAAATTGCTGTGAGGCAGAAGCACACAAAGAACTATAAAAACTAGGAGTGACTTTCCAGAGACCAAAGGTCACAAAACTGGCAGAGGGCTGAGAGACCACGATGATGGGCAAGTCAAGTCTGTGCAGGATGGGGTGGAGAAAGAAACACAAAGGTAGATTCCGTGCTTGTAGGATCACCATTCCAGTGAGCAGAAACTGAAAAGCAGCTCCTAAGCAGGAAAAATCCTTGAAGTGGATGTAATGATTGCACTAAAGACAGAAAGAATATGATGCTCATTTAGAGATGACAGTGGGAAAGAGATGAATTGCAGGGGTTAACTTCTAAAAGTAACTTAAAAAATGTAGCTGCTTCACTTCAGCAGTGATGTCATTAATAGCCTAACTTGTAGTTTTGAAGATCTTCATGCTGTTAATCCCAGTTTTCCATTGCATGGCTCTTGGCTGGTACTTCTTTGCCTGGTTTGTTACACTGATTTTTGGCCAAGAACTTTTGTAGTTGACTCACAGGTCACTGAGGTTTAAAGTAAATAGGAAAAAAATTGAGAAGGGACATATGACATCACTGGTGATGAAAAGGTTCTTGGTGTGTTCTGAGAAAACATACAAGTCAGAGTAAACTGGAAACAGAAAAATGGATATTTATTCTTAGGTTAACTTGGAAAACAGTTCTATAAAGAAAGCAGAGTAATTTAACACAGATTTTTAATCCTAAACCACTCTGTTGTTGCAGATGATAATTTTGGGTTTGTATCAGTATTAGTGAATTCAATTTGTAATAGGTCTTTCATCTAACTCAGCAGAGAAGAGCAGCAATTGGCATTGAGAAGAGCAAAACTTGGCATCCTTGTCTTGCTCAGTGAAGAGAGCCTGAATCCACAAACTTACTTTTCTTGCACTAACAAGGGAAGCAAAAGTGCAAAGGAAAAAGTGCGAGTGAAAGTACAAAAGCTATAAAAATAGTAAAACAAACCAAACCAAAATGTCCAACAAGAGAGCTGCTGTTGTCTGATGGCTTGCTTTGTTTAAAGAGCAGAAACAAATTCACTTTAGCTACAGCATATAAGCTGCTCCCAAAAGCAAGCCTGTCTCCATTTTCAGTAAGGAATTCTAACAACATGCTGTTAAGTTACCAATTTTCAACTCATTTGCTGAAAACCAAATACTGTCACTAATAATGATTAGACCTTGGTCTTTGAAGGATGTTAATAGTTAAAAAGAGAATCCTTTTAGCTGAAGTGCTACTACACTCAGCCCACAAAGGATAACTCTTTTATTAGTGTAGCTGAAGGATTAGTATAAATGTTTGTCTAATGAATGCAGCTACTATATTTGAGCACATGCCTGAATAAGTTACTGGTTCATTGAAACCCATCTATTTTTAAGTACTCCTGAATGCTGCAAAAACTTGCCCTACTGCACAATTACATTGGGTTTTGTATAAACATAAACATTTATTGCCATTAACTTGTGAAATTCGCCTTTATTTGCAAGCCTTATGCCTAAAACACATAATGTAAAATGTACAGGAATGACTTTCCTACATCTGGTCTTATTTCCAGTCTCGGTAATGCATAGAGCTTTCATGAGATGTACCTTTCTGTAAATGTACTTCTTACACCTTCAGAATTAATAACTGTTTCTGTAACAGACACAAGATTCTATATATGTGTGTATGTGCATGTTTATACATGTATATATATAAGCTTACAAATATATATACACAATATAAACAAAAAATTAAAACAATTTTTTGAAATAATTTTTGAAACACAAAGCACTTAGTTTGAGTAATCACACTGAGAACAACTCCATACAGTTGATGGCAATCTTTTCTTCTTTACAGTAAGGTATTTCCTATCAAATTCCAGTTTATTTTTAAGTTCAGAGAACCCAAGTTGTACCCTATCAGCTGTTACCTTTTCCCTATTTTGTATGCACTTCTGGTACAGAGCTCTGCATGAATGCAGATGAAGAAAAAATTATGTACTTGTATATTATTTTAATTTGTATTCCTCTGGAAATAGAATGAGTTTGTTTAGCTTCCTTTTATCTCCTGAAATACATTATGTCCATCTGTACTGTCAATCACTGATATCGAGACAGAAATACTGAACAGAAGAGCTAAGTCAAAATAATTTCAAAGAGACTTTACAGCTTCTCTAAAACAGGGTAAAATTAATACCTGGGTTTTTTCTGTCTAATTTATTTTGAAGAGGCATAGTTTTAACCAATGTATGTACACATCTGAAAGCTGATCTTGTAAATGTGTCCTCTGTATTTGATACAAAACATGCAACATTTTTAGAACTGAAAAATTACTCAAAGCTTTATTTCTCTCCATAGTTTTAGTACAGAGCTGTGCATGAATGATGGGATGAGAGCTGCCTGCCTTTCTGAATGCACCGGTCAGCATGGTGGAAGAACACTGAGGACAATGTGACATGGAACACAACATTTACTGGCCTGTACTTGGGATGACCTGCCTGAGTCAGTGTGGCCCCACCAGCCCTAAGAACATTCACTTCAGCTCATGAGTAACGCCACAACCCCAAAAAAACTTTTAGTACCGCACCCAGCCTGACACAGCCCTTTGGGTGAATCAGAAGATCTTCCCTCGGTTCTAACCACCAGGGGCTGAAAACACATCATGGGTTGAACCATATTAGGTCAAAGACATAGTAACAAACCCTTTTAGACCACAGAATTTAATTCTTTTTCATACATCATACTTCCTGCCTTATACTCATCTTCAAAACTCTGAGACAGTTGCTTTCCCTGTCTGGGTTGGTAGAAGTTGAAAGATCTAGACTCATCTGGTTTACCTCCATGTCACACCACATTAATGGCAGACAGACATCAAAAGGGGGAAACTCCAACACTTCTAAAGTCAGAAAGACAAAAAAGACTGGAAAGTACCCAAAGTTCTACTGTGAACTGTAAGCCACTCCTCCAATGTATTTCTTAATCGGGTCCATGCTACACTAATTAATAAGGTAGCATGTGCTGCACATAGAGCTTTGAAAATAACAGAGGGATTACAGAGGTATTTGCAGATATGACAACTGTATCAGGAAAGGACTGTCCTGTTTTGCTGAACTCTCAAGGATTCTGCAGTTGTCATGCGAGTGATCCAAGTAAGAAGACAGATGCTCCCTGTAAGATGGAGAGCTGAAAAGTCTGAAGTCTGTTTAGGAAATTATTCTTCCTCTTTCAATACTAGCCAGATTTTTTTGACAGCCAGAGCTTTTACAGAAGCATTGTCTTCATGACAATGGTCTCCTAAAGCTATTCTGAACCAAATGCTGCTGGCATGAACACAGAAAATCAGTACCATACAAAACTGACATGTTTTTTTTGTGTCTGGAAAGTTTTAAAAGGCCTGTGATGATCCCCAAAGAAACAGTATGGGCTCACCTTGCACATGAGGAAGATGAAAACACCACCAATACACAGGAAGAGGCAGCAAATACATGCCTGGTAGAGAGATTTATATCAGGCGTTCATTCTCATGGATAAAGTGGCTGAGGTGTTCTGGCATCATTATCTGCTCTGAAAAGCCAGACTCCTTAATGAGGAGTCAGCTCCTGCCTTACCATCTTTCACACCATGTGTATTGTCTGTACATATTTAGGTTGGGTATTTATCAGTCTCTGCAGACATCTCCCCTCTGTTACATTAATTGTGACAGGAAAACCGATGTGCTGTCATAACACTAGTCATCCCACTCTACAGGAACACCCTGTCTGCTGTCACTAGGCTTTCCCTGTATCAGGTGAAAGACAAAGCTGCTTACATTCCATGCATCTACTAAGACAGGGAGGCACAAATGGGGAAAAGATCTGTGCTGAGAAAACATGTGAAGCACTGTAACGAAGAGACATTGGAAAAACAGAATGACTTTTTCACTTGACCACCTTAGGCAAAAAATCAAAAAGAATTTTCAAAAGAACAAAATCAAAGGAAAAAGGACTTGAAGGTTTTTTCAAACTCTTCTAACATTCCACATGAAGTGTCAACTTCCCATCTATCTTTTTTAAATGCAAGGCAGAAACCATTACACCAAAATGAATCCGGTTTCATGTTCTGCACTGCCAAACTGCAGCTATAAAAGTGTCTCAGGTAGACTCAACAGAATTATCATCTTTTAAATCAAGACAACGGAATTCAAATCTCACGTTCTCTCAAGCTAATAATGGGATATAATTCTGGTTTAAAATTTGCCATAAGATTACTACAAAAACTGAAGATCTTCCTGCACCTAAACCCTTTCCTCCTAAAAAAACTTAGTGCTGGGAACAAAATAATAGTTTTAAAGATGCTTTCTCTTCCTTAGTGAGTAAGGTTATGTCACATCAAAACATAATGACATATCAAAAAGATGGTAGTGCTCCTAGTCTGTCACAAAACTCTCAGCCTTTTTTTTTTTTTCAGTCAGGTGGACTCCTCATTATATGCAGGAGCAAAATGGGAGCAGCTAAAGCAAATTCCCTCTGCAAAAAATAATGTCTCCTCTCTTTCTGGGCAATTTCAACAAAGAAGTGTTTTGGAGCCAGCTGTCCTTCACTAGCAGGTAAACCTATTATTAAGATGGCAATTTCTGTGGGAATCTCATGTTTCAATACTGCCACCAAATAATTAATCTCCATTCTAAGAAGCCTTACAAAGATGTGCAGCTTTACAATTGTGTCAAGATGGTTTACCCCTTCATGCACCAAAATAACATGCATGTACTGCTGCTTCAAATCAAAATAATTGTTTGGTTTACTTGTACCTTCTGGCTTTCTCTTCAGGGAGAAAATTCTTACCATTTAGCAACAGATCATACCACAGACTGTACAAAGCCAGAATATAGATAACCACACCATTCTCATAGGGAGGAGCAAGCCAAAACCCTAAATTCTTGCTCTCAGGACCCCACTCCCACCCTGTAAGCAATTAACACTGAATTAAAATGGGAAATCGGCTGGGCTCAGCTCCCACCTCTGCTGCTCTTCACCTCTTCCAGACCAGCACTTCCCCTGCTCCCCCACGTGGGTGGGGCATCCTCCAGCATCTCAGCACCAAGGTGGATGAAGCAGGCAGAACTAATGCTCCACAGTCACCTTATAAACATCAGTAGCTCTCTTCCAGGATATCTGGGGCTGAAGAACCAAAACATGCAACTTTGTAAGACGGTGGAACCAAGTAAGAAAGACTCTTAAAAGGCAGCCAGAACTTTGAAAAAAGCCGAGCACAAGAACAGCACTGTACAGAAAAGTGTTTATTGAGAGTGTAGTTGCCTGAGAATTGTTACCATTTCATCAGCAAAAGCGGTGGCAAAACAAACATGTCATTATCATTATCCTGTCCCGAAATTTGGTCCGTATGTCAGCACTGGTCTCTCAGCTGGTTGCTCAGCTCCTGAAGTTCAGCAATCATGTTGTCCATAGCTGTCACCTCACCAGCTATCTCACTGTGAACCTCATTACTTGTTACATCTACGAAAAGTTGCTGCACAACAAAAAGAAATACTTGTAAGTACTTTATAAATAAATACTTTAAAAGATGCATACAGTTTCCCTCTTACAGGGGAGAGACAAAATAGAGGAAGCTCATCATCTCTATACTGCTTTCCTTAATTTTGTAAACTATGATGGTATCTCTTTCTAAGAAAAGGCCATTTTGTGGCTAATACACAGAAGTTATACACACACACATATACATATCCTGCATATAGACCTGAAACCTGTGCCACACACCTGATATTGTGCCAAAAGGGTCAAATCCTTCTGTGGACGTGGGGTTTCTGCTCTGACCTGACTGCCTACGCTGACTCCTGATTCCATTGAAAGTAAAGGACTTTTTCATGAAACTCAAATTAGAAGAGCACCTCACATTCTGTCAATGCAGTTTATAAGCCCACCTGCTGATAAATTGGTTGTGAATTTTAATGACCATTTTCCCCAGTGTCATATTCTGTTGCTTCCTTTTCTCCAAAACCTTAAATAAATATTTTTTTCACATTTGATGTCAAGACAGGCATGGGTGGAGGTATTCACCTGTGTGTAACTAGTTATACGAGAGAAAACAAAACACTACAGAGTAATAAAAATAATTGTTCTTAAAGACCTCAAAATATTAACAGAAACAAAAAAAAGGCAGCTAACTCGCAAGCAATCATAATCTTTATCTATTTAATATTGAGGCTGTGTGAAGTACCACTACACAGAAATATGAGAAAGAGGGGACACCTAAACATATGTTTTCCCTTTGTTATGTAAAGGGAGAGTGATTCACACTTCATTTGACACAATTACAAAGCCTACATTTAGAGGTAAAAACAAAGGGAGAAAACAAAAGTTGCTCTGGAGTTCATCTGTACATCAGTTTATCATCAAAACATAACAGGGTAATACAGATATGTATATAAACAAAAATGTACTCAAAAGGCTTGAACCAAGGTATTCACTGTGCCTCAAAACAATGTTGTCACTGAAATAAGGAACATCTCACACCAAAATAGGAACATGTTCATGCTATGAAGTACAGAAACTTTGACTTTCAGCCCAAAAGCCTCACACTGGGAGTGTGACAGAAAAGTTTGGTTCTTTCTAGTAAGACAGCTAAATGAATCAGGATGAGATAATTATTTTCTCTTTCTTTTTTTTTTTTTCTCTACACACAGTTAGAGAAATCTATTCAGCTAGAGACAGCCTGAGAAGTATTGAGCACCATCATTCTTGAGCTTTGCCGTGACCCCACAAAGCAGTGCCCACATTTCATGCATTTACAAATGATGTCAGATCCAAATGATGCATTAGGACAAGGACCAGAACAGTGCCCACTTTGCCACAACTTGTGACACCCCAGCAGGCCCTGTACAGAAAAGAGCCCAGTAGCAGCACATTTCTGATCTGCAGGCTTCAGCAGATTGTGGGTGCTTCGTGAGTCTGGCACACCACAGAAGCTCAAACATCAATATATGGAGATCCTGGAAGCAGTAACATTGTTTCACCTGTTCTACTGATTTGTTCCAATTGCATGTCCTGACTACAAAATTTTGGCATTTTATCTTTTATTTTATCAGTTATTTTCACTGTTCTTTTATTTCTTCTGAAATATTAACTAGTGAGTCTGCTCTTAGCCCGTTTTCAAAGTGCTTTTTTCAGATGAAATTAAAAATGCAAAAGAAAACCCCACACTAATATTGACTCACAGGGCAGCAAAATGAGATGCAGTTAAGCTTGGACAGACATAAACAGTGCTAAACTGTTTGTGCATAGGATCTGACAGAAGATGACCTAAGTTTTTAAACTACAACATACTTTGAACATTCAAAATGACTTCAAATTAAAAGTAAGATGGCATCTTGGAAGGGATGCAAAACCAGTGACTTGACATAAAATGCTTCATTTCTAATAAGAGAATTTTCTCAGAAGTACCATAAAACCATTAGCTGCCAATAATATAGATGTTCATTTAATTAGTGCCTTTGGAACTTCAGATAGAATTTACTAGATTCATACATTCTTGATCTTTCAGATATAACAGGATCTTTCATAATACAAACTACCTGTACTTGTATTCATATAATTTATGTCATTTAGTGCTTTCTCTATAGTAATACTCAGTCTATGCACCTTTTTTTAAAGAAAACACAATCATATTTTGTGAGTAACAGCAAAACATACGTTGTCTCTTTTTTCAACACATTTGAAAGTCTTACCTATGCCTGTACCTAAAAGCTAAGTTACAAATCCAGCTTGTGTTTGCTTATGCAACTTTCGTAGGCTTTTATCCTTAAAATTGAAGGACTTAAGAGAAAATGTGCCAAGTTTAGCACACTGATGATGAATTAACACTTTGTCAACACAAGCACACCTTATAAAACTTCAGCTCTGTGATTCACAGTTGCTAACTTCCCTTCACAGGCAGGAAGAATCCCTCTTTAAGACAAGACGTCTATTTTAACAGAAAAAGTATGATTCAAATATGATGACTTTTTCAAGTAATTGATATCTGAATTGGTAGGGTATCCACAAAAACCAGATTAAAAATTAGTTCTGTCTTTTAATAAATAACTCTTTTTGAAACACTCCAAGTGATGCAAAGCCATCTTGACACATCTGGGTCTTTTCTGTAGGTTTAGATCCATTTTTTCTGAGACTGCCCAGTTTATCAAATGACTACTCACATTAAAAACAGGTCTTTGAAATGACTGATTGCTGTCAAATATTCAAATCTGTTTGCCCAACATTTTAAGTAAAGTTCTACCTTACTCTAAAATGTCAGCGCTCTCTCTTAGACTAGTATTGCACTCAAAGCCTGGTAGGAAGAAGAGAAATAAAAGTTTACTAAAAGCTGGAATCTTTAACAGCATAGAGATGAACATCCACCTGATGATGCACTGCGACAGGCAGGTATTATTTGATCTATAATTGATTCAAACCAGAGAAATTCTGGCAACAGAACAAAGATTCCTAGCTTTCAAACAAAAATTCCCACCTTTCCCACATTCCTACCTTTGCCTTGGATGACAAGCCACGTAAGTTGAGCCGAGCTGAAGAAAGTATCTGCAAAGCTTCCTGACGATTAGATTTGTTCTTGCTGCATTTTATAGCCACTAGAATCCAAACACAGAAGGACCCCAAAACAAAAAAGCATTATCACTCCAGCAATAATCTTTGAACAAAAACATTTAATTAAAGATCCTGATACCCTCCACAGACAATTTTAAATGTAATATCCCCCCCAAAAAACCACAAAGTAAAAAAAAAAGCCAAGTAATTTTGAGCAGGTAACTCTAAACACAACAGGTATCTGTATCCTTCTTAAACATAAGTATCACAGAATAGGGAATAATCTTAGTAAGCTTCATTCATTTCCTGACCAGCACACTCAATCAAACAATTTATGTGATGATCTGAGGACTGAGATGAACTGCAGATGCATTTTCACTTGCTTTATGAAGTTGCTAGATCATGAAATTAATTGATTCCATGTTTACCAGTCATATATTTACTGACTCACCCTACACAATTTCTGCCTCATTCCAAGTATATTTTTGTATGCAGTATCAGGATGATACTCTGTTACAGGACTCTCTGTTACAGGAATAAATACAATAGGTAAAGTAGAGTATTATTTTGCCACTAAGCTAATAAATATTTGTTACATTCTTCATAAAACAAAAGGTGTACATACCATGTGCAATCTCTATGGCTCCTTTCACCACTTCCTTAAAAGAAGCAACATCTTTCTCCCAATCACTTGATTGAATTTCACATTTATGTGCCTTAGTGAGATACTGCAGTGACTGCAAGGAGGAAAAAAAATTATTAGTATGTCATAAAATCAACTAGGAGACTAAATTAGTTTTAAGTATCTACGAAATTAATGGTGAATCCAGAAAATTAATCTATCTTTACTATACTTGATTTCCTGTGAGTTGGAGTAGTGTCCTTCTCTGCAGCAGTGAGCGCCAGCTGTAACACAGATGTTCTTCACCAATACTGCAGCTCAAGTATGAGAAGCATATGAAGTAACATGTGTCTAATTTTTATCTTTTAGAAATCTGTCTAGACTGATGGATGTGACCCATGTTTGCCAAGTCATCATAATTAAATGCACATGAAAAAAAGAAAAATACTTGCATTCACACTTCAAACAGCAAATTCATATCTAAAAAATTTTAAGTGAATACATCAAAGCTTTCTTCCCATATATGTAGTCTTGGGAAATATGCATTTTACAGATGTAGTTGCCATACTACTCTGGCTCTCAGTGTGAACAGGAAAAAAAATGTAAACAATATGGAAGGAGGTTCCTATTAAGGGGAAAAAAATAATTTTAGCAGAAGAAATTGATTTTTGCTTTTGAATTTTGTTTTCTTTCTACAGCATCAAAAACATGAAACAAATACATGCCAGAAGTTACATGGCTTAGTTCAATGACAACTGTCCAGTTATCTTTTTAAAATGTTTAAGTATAATATAAAAGAATTTTTAAAACATTCTTTTTTTTTGTGTGGTGCATATACATGAGCACAGTAAAGACTTCTGATTTTGAGGGTTGTCACCCCAGAAGCTTCCACCTTCTCTCTCCCACCAGAGTTGCAATCACAATGGCACAGGTGACTGAACTGCTCATGCTGCTGTAAATGGCAATAAAGGGATATTAAGCCTAACTAGAGTGAATTACTTTTTTTTTCATAATAACCTAGGTCATAACTGGTAGTACTGGCAAGCAGAGGCAAGAATTTCCAAGAGAAGGAACAACAGTTTTTACGGCAGTCTGATTTCAGTCTGCATGTGTCTGAGTCAGAGCAGCAAATTAGGGGGGTTTTGCTGACAGATGTCAAGGAGGGGAAAGAATTCCAAGTCTTGTGGGCTGTTTGTTTGCACTTCTGGAACCTGG
Source organism: Leptocoma aspasia (assembly GCA_013399835.1). Classification (NCBI taxonomy): domain Eukaryota; kingdom Metazoa; phylum Chordata; class Aves; order Passeriformes; family Nectariniidae; genus Leptocoma; species Leptocoma aspasia. Next base: position 1,980,580 of record VXAX01004535.1, on the reverse strand, counting down.
ATTTATCCTGAAAGGAAACAGTTATGAGCTGGGGAAAGTTCAAGGAACAGAAGGGATTCATAGCCTGGGATGGATCAGCAGGAAACTTGAAGGCTGGAAAGATTCCTCAGTGGGAAAGGTGTGGACTGGACTGCATCCAGTGTAGGGAAGAAAGAAGTACTGAATGAGGTGGCAGTTCAGATATATTGAAGTGTGAGAGTAAATATATGCTAAGCTAAAGAAAAAAACTCCAAAACAGAATCACAAACCCAACATTGCAGTAATTTTACACTCCTATCTTGCAAACCTTGTCTGACTTTGATTCAATTTACAAAGCACTGCTGTGAATTATAACTGTGGACCCAAGTGATTCATGTGGCATCAGATGTATCAGCAGAACAGAAAAGTAAAAAACCCCAGCAACCAAGACACTCTTTTACAATAGCCAGGCATACAAGATTGTTCTTTCAAATTCAATGTTAGGAACAAATTGGTTAAATATAATTAAACCTGCACTAAATAAGGCGCAGAATGGAAAGGTATGGAGTAAAGGTCAAACCCTACATTTGTAAGGAGGTGCATGACACATTTAAAGGTTTGTTCCCATCTCTTTGTCCTTTGATGCCACAGTATAGTAAATAATGCCCTTTTAGAATTCATTGACCTTTTGCCTAATAAATGTGGGTGGCAAACTGACTATATATCTAGAATTTTTCTACAGATACAGTTATATTCACTGAATATAACCGTAATAACTGAATATATATATTCACTGACTGACCCATGATGGTGCTTGTGGCAGTAAAGCCAATAAATACTGATTTTATAATTTTTACTTCATAATGCGATATCAGAAATCAGTGATTATTAGGTGTATTAATTAAATTTTTAAATTATTTTTTACACTGTAAATTAATATATGCTGTGGCATATACATATACTTTTTACACAAATTAATTTTTACACTGTAAATTAATATATGCTGTGGCTGTAGGCAGTTTTTCTCCTTTATGATCTGGATCTATGGTACTGTCATACCAGGATATTTGGATACACATGTAAGCATACCTTAAGTATTTATAAACATCATTCCATCTTGCAGGCAAGCTGGACTGTGAGTTCCACAACCAGTCTGATTGGGAAACACAGTTAAAGTACTGTCTACTCTACAAACTGAAACCATGTTTTTAACTGGGTTAGTTAAAAATACTGTGATGTAACCAGATTCTGAAATGATTACATTCATAGTATAGACAGGGCCTCTGCTGCTTTGCATGTCTGAGTAAGAATTTGAGGATATATTACAGGATATTGCAGTGTCTGTATTTCTGCATTCTAAATAGGCCAAATCCCTTTTACTGTTCAGCTGCAAAGAAAAATAGGGAAGACAAAAGGGAGGAATTGGAGGTATAATCGACACCAGCAATGACTGAACAAGGCTGTTCACAGGGCAGAGCACAAAGAGACAATGAGCAAGGCACAAATGATTATAAATTTAAGCCCACAGGAATACAATTTGTAGGCCTAACCATCTTCCTTGCTTGACATCAAGCAATCCTCCAGAGAGGCATTTTTGCCCAGGCCAAAGGAATACCCCCATTGGTGAACTGAATGTTGACCTTGTGTATTTTCAACTTCAGTGAAGATCTGATGACCCTTAATTTTTTTTAAACTGTGCAAGGCTATTTGAACTTTTTGAAATTTAATATCAAATGCCAAGCACACTCCAGCATACAACAAAGTAAACACTTCTAGCAGCACAGAGTGGTTATTCTGGAAATGCAATCAACTTAATTCCTTGGGAAGTGATAAGGACAAGAAATGGAAGTTAACATAGCAAAAACAGTGACGGGTAAAGAGAAACCAATGCTTCAACAGACTAAGAATTAAAGAGCGTTATTTAATTCCATTTTAAGTTAATTAAGGACAAAAAAATTCTACTCTGGGTACTCTAACTGTGGTGTAGATTATTTTAAGTGCATTTTCCCTTAGTGATTACAAAGAACACAGATGGCTTATGTTGCTACTGGATCAGGCCTTTAAGATCCATTTTTTTCCCAAAGCTGCAATATCCTATCTTCTGAATCAAAGATTTCAATAAAAAAAAGAGCCAAAACCCACACCACCATTTCATTATAGATGTTAGACTGTTGCAAAGAGAAGTTTCAGAATGCAAATTCAGGACAATACACATATGCTATGATAGGATGTTTTGAAATGAAACACTGGTAAAAAAATATTTTTTTTTCAAGTTCAAGCAAACTGATGTAAAACATCTTGCTCCTGTTGTGTGTAATAAAAACGTGTGCTGTAGGATGAAGAAAAGACAATGAGCTTATAAAAACACTACAGCAAAACAGGTCTGGAACAAGAGCATGTTCTACTACAGCACTATAGTTCTTACCTTTTCAATGTCTTCACCACTGCCATTCTCTCCATTTCCATAAAGCTGGGCATAAAGTCTCCAGATTGCCCCATCATTTGTCACTCGTGAAGTGACTCTGCCCAAGAGCTCTTGCAGTTTCCCCTTCAATCCACTTGATACCTCTCCAGCACGATCTGCTAGACCATCCACTACCGCTCTGACCAGAATAGCCAGCACCTTAAAAAAGCAGCAGGAGAGAGTTGTTATTTCAACTCAAATCAATATCAGTATATATAATGTTATCTGTAATATTTGGTCTCTATTAATGACTGTGCCATATGACAAGTACAGAATTTACTAAGAAATACACGGAGTAATTCAACTGATTTAAACCTCATCTGTAAGAGTCTATGTTGGTGAAGGTGAAGAGGCCAAAAATATAAGAAATTTGGGTAAAAGAAATTGCGGCAGAAAAGATCTTATAGATATTTTCACCTTCTAATACAGTTATAAAAAGATCAGTAAACAGGCTGAGCCAAATTAACTCAGGTAATGGAAGACATTGTTTTTTACAGGACCTCTATTTAACAACCTGGGGAAAGATGTACAGTGGATAAGATGGAAACTGGAAGGCAATGGAATACCACCTTGGGAATCTCTGTTTTTAATGCACTCCTGGTGAATTACTGGTCCAATCAGTTCCATCAAACTCTTATACAAGTACTCATTGGTGGCATATTTTTTTTGATCACTAGCTTGAGAATGTGGGATCTGATCTGCAGAATTGCTGAGCATGTGCAGCTGCTGGTGGGAGCTTGGTTTTGCATGTAAAAATGCTACATCATACCAGTCTTTTTGTCCCAAACTGGACACTGAAAACTAGATAACAGTGCCACTTTGCCTCAGTTTCTCCTTAGCAAAATAAGAAACGGTAACTGTAAATCAAGGCAGTAGATCATATGATGAATTAGAAGAAAATTAACCCCAGAAAAGCTGTGCCTTATCAAGTGAGTAATATCTGTCCTGTGCAGTGCAGGAGACACAGAGACTGGGGAAAAAATAAGGATAAAAATAAAATGGCAGTTTTATCAGGCTTGCATTCAAGACAGGCCACTAAGAGTTGCACAAACACCTTCATGCTGGTACTTCCTAACTTGTGAGCCTGTCATTTGGCAACTTTAACACTTCAACATTTTTGCCCACATGACACTAACACAACAAAATCACACTCACAGCAGTAATAATATCAAGACAGTAATAAAACTAACTTCAAAGATGAGCTGTGAATAGCTGCAAACCCTACAAATACACCCCACAAACCAAGACGCAGTTCACTGGCAGAAAGTATTGCAAAAATTATGACAGTATCAAAGTACATTACATTTAGAATAAAAACACACCCAGTTTAGCACTTGCGATATGTCACTTTCCTAAAATAACTCCTCTTCTATAGATTGACTCAATTACAATGCGTCCCAAAAAATAATGAGTTTTATTAGACAGAAAATTCTTGGCAGAACAATCCAAATCAATCAAAATGGCTGATAATTTTATTAAATAAATCAAAGTAATACCAGAAGTGAAAACAAATATACATCTACCTGGGTGTCTTTTCAGAACTAATGATATCACAGTAACACCTGAACACGAGTTAAACAGTTCCCCTCTTGTCCCCCCAAAACCACAATAGTTGCTCATATTCCTTATAAAATGATATGACAAACTCACAGTCCCTTCAAGATCTCTTAAGAGTCACTTAAGATAACAGAAAATATGATCAACTATTAATAGTCCAAAAGTTCTGAAATGCATTTATATTCATAATTTGGAATAAAAGGCACTAAACCCGAGCATTAACCAGGTCTTCTATAATGAGTTGCTAGAAAAACACCAGCAAGTGTTGATATTTCCATTACTACAGCACTGCAATAAAAAAACATAAGAGGTGCAAGAAGAACACTGAACTATGTTCGCTTTTGACAAGGAACTGGAACTGGTCCTGAGGATTCATACATAGATGTATGACTTCTCAATTAATTTCTCAGTTTAACAAAACTGTCAATCAAAGCCTAAAATGTTAGTTCTTGTGAATATCATATATGATCATCAAAAGCTTTAAAGCCGATGATATTTTGTTTGTACATGAAAAAAAAGCGTTTCCTTAATCAGTAGAATGTAGTAACTGTAAAATTACCCCTATTCCCATAGAGTCCTGGCTTTGCTTACACTTCTATCATAATAATCAATTTCCTTTTTTCGTAATCCATCATGTAAACTTTGGCACTATAGCAGTTAAAATGAAACTAGTGTCAAGGCCTAGATTAAAGGGTCCATTAAACAGTAATGAATCATTAATGCTACTTGGTTGTGCACACTTGTTAAATAAAGCTATTTCAAACTGCAAGTGAATTGTTCTAATCATCCAAAAGTATTAGCAGTGTAGCAGAGCTTTGCACTTTAGATTGCCATAAATATTACAATTTGCATCTTTGAGAGATTTTAAACTGCCATACACACTAAACTACTACAGCAATGCTCTGTTGGCCTAAGATCCCAAACAAGCAGTAGAGGATTTTTTTGGTTGGTTGGTTTTCTTCATGCCTCTCTTAATGAACTGGGCTCCATATGACCAGAGAGTTCATGTTTAGTATGACATCACACCATCTGCATTCCTCCTTCTCCTTTGCTTTTGTGAATAATGTGTTTACTACAAATTGAACAAAAGACACTCTGAGACAAAACCTTAGAAATAAAGCAAGTAATTTATAAATGCAGCGATTTTCATCAGTTACTCTCATTTCACAATTGTTCTCTAAACAACTCCTTTCATATAAAAATTCTCTTGGTCAAACCATTTTCAGATGCTTCACTAATACTAATCAAACTTGACAGTGCTCAAGAAAGATGAGAACCCTCAGATAACGATCCAAAATGACAAATCTACAGTCTGTGAGCTCTCCCTATTCCCCTTCCAAATTAAGGATTTTATAATAAAGACAAATGTCATTAGTGAGCTACTTAAATGAAGTAGAGCTCCAGAAATTATTAATTCCTACCCTCCCTTTTCAAAATCCCCTTGGAACATGCTCTTGTGGCCCTTAATTAGAAATGGTTTGGCAACACAAACTGCTGAAATGAGGATGTTACTTGATGTAAAGGGCACCAGAAAAACTTTGCTAGAATCTCAATAGCACAGAATTGTAAAGTGGAATCCTTTGTCCATACGTCTGTATTCATAGTCTTTGACAGCACATAATGAAGATATGGTTTCTGAAATACTGTATCTAAACAGTTTTTCCAACCACAAAATAACTGTGTCATTCACAAGACTGCAACATTCCAAGTAAAAAAGGTTGATTGCCTCCATAAGCACACATGTGATGGAAATTAGTATTATCAGGAATCCCAGAAATGTTCCAGGTACATTTATTAGCTCATACCAATAATTCAGAGACCAAATAGATGATTATAATAGGTAAGAGTTTCTCCTTTTTAATGACTGATTTACTAGTGGAAAATGTGGATAATTCAGTTAGCCTTTATATTTTATTACACAGCACATATATTGAAGGTTTTCTAGGTATATTTCTCAGCTTTGTGAACATTAAAAGATATATGGAAACGTGAAGAATTTTAAGAACTAGTAAGGAGGGAAGGTAAGAAAGTGTGCTTTTAACATTTACACACAATGCTAGCAAACTGGGACTTCTGAAACTGTCCTTTGCTGTAATCTTTTACTGCATTGTTGTTCATTTATAAAGAGCCCTTTACCTCTTCCTAGTTCAATTCTATCTGCAGAATCCGTGCATACCTATCTTCAAGCTTCATGATATCATGATCTCAGAACCTTTGGCACAGGGATGGCATTGTTAAATAACTAGAACAGCACAGAAGCCAAATTTCCCAAATCTGCGTGCTGTACTCAGAAGACTGGCATGAAGGACAGCAATAGCCTAACAGAAATCACCAATAGGAATCTGAATGCTTTACTATTATGAGAAGAAATCAGTGATTTAAAAATATGACTTCATGCTATTCTGAAATAAAATAGAAGTCTGATGCAACTGCAGAAATCAAGGGCATTTCAAATTGTATATTCAATTGCACATTTGTAATCAGTACATTTAGTCTCACGAGAGGTATTCTGCAACAATGATTATGCTAAAAGCAGTTGGTTTTCACAATGAACTGGAATCCATGACTCAACTTGTTTCTTCTAGTCCTGTGCATATTTTTTTTTTTTTTAATTCCTACCTTGTTTCTCATCACTAGGTCATGCAGCTTAGTAGTCTATCAATTAAAATCTACGATTACTACAAATACTAAATATAACCTGAGAGAAGATTACTATGTTGAATGGAAACAATGGTGTATGTTTTCATTTACTCATGTTCATGATTTCACATTGTCAAAATACAATACACAAGACGGTTATAGATCACCCCTATTCCAAACAGTCCAGATGGAAAAAAGGAGAGGCTCACCAATTAATGGTGAACTTTGTAAACAATTTCAGCAGAAGCTTTTATTTTAATCTGCTTTTTGTTTTGCTACAGAAATACTCTTCCTTTTAAGATAATTGTTTCAAGCCTGAAATTCTCTAATAAGGCTCTGAGGTTTTTCTTGGCAACTAGTAAAAGCCTCCTAATTGAGGCAACTGTATTAGAAGATTCAATGAAACCCATAAAACACTTCACATATCAGAAGCCAGTTAAAATTAAGATGCAAAAAGAATGTAGGAAAGATAGTATATATACTTCTGTAAAAGTTATAAAAGTTGTATGAGAACAAAATGAAAAAAGTTATACAATAAAAATAAAAATTTAATACAAGCAATATCCTCAAATCCTTTAATAAAATATATTGCATAAAATTTGACAAATAACAGTAATAGGGGTCTGTATCATCTCAAAATATCTCAAATGGGCAAAAATATGTAGAAATCTCTATTCCTAGTCAGCTGTCCGTCTATTTAAAATAATACAGTAGAGCACCCCTAAAAATGCTATTTTAAGTAGCAATTGAGAAAAAAATTCATTAAAAACAGCCAACCATCTACAAGATGCTCCATGACAGGCTCCACCAGTACTACAGTACTCTAGCTGCCAAACACACTAATATTTACCACATATAACACAGTTTTCCATTGACACTCTTTAGTGCTAATGTTTAATGTTTAGCTGTATCAAACCTCAAAGATTTTATTAATACAGGTTGTTATCCTGTGCATGACTGGCTTTACTAGTAACAAGTATTGCACTCACGTACAATTTGTTATTAAAAAGTAACGTGAAAAAAGTATTTAACATCCCTGTCCCCCATGACCATATGAGATGTTTCCACAATCATAACTAATTCTATCTGCTCTCTCTCTCTCCTCATCACTGGACTCAAATTCCCAAGATCCAGGAAGGTCCTTTTTCTCTTTTTATGGGACAAGGAACAAAACATACTCCTGGGATCCATGAGCAGCAGCAGCTGGTTCCTCTTACCCTGGTACAACACAATCTCCCTAAGAGCTCATAAGCCCTTCAACCAGATCTGCTAATTTTGCAAAGGCTCTTGGAGGTGTTTTATTATTCTCCTTGAGAGATTCTTTGGCTTGCCTTTCAGATTCACCTTGCTATTTTCACTGAGTGTGCAGACCCTTGCTTGGATCAGGACCTCGTTTCAGGCAAGGCAACGTTCCAGCTGAAGCTGTTAAGGTAGGTTCTCTGGATTTTGTCCAGAACATACATTTACAAACACAAAATTTAACTGAACTGAACTAAACTGCAGTGAAAGATGAGCAAAATACCTCTTTTATTTTTCTTTGTTCTGGTTATTAAGAATCAATATTAGGACTGTAATGCATTCAGTTCACTTTCAAAGGCTCATTTGTGGAATTTTCCAACATATAGGAAAAGCTTCCCTTTCTTTAATTATTATATAAGAATAATTTATATTATTTCTGACACCAAGATATGCAGGAACAATATGGAAGGATGGGATTATGCAGAGCATTTTATATAAAAATAGGTCTTAAAACTGCAAGGCTCATGCGTGTCCTTTCACAAAGTCTGATGCAATCTGATGCAAAGGTTTTTAGTTTTGTCCAGTTGCATTTTAAATATTTAGAGTCCAAAATTTAAATCACTTGCCTACATAACTTCATTGGCACCTGCACTATTATTCTGATACCACAATCAGCAGCTATTAGCAATCTCTGTCTCAGAACAAAAATTAGTGAACATATAGGATGACTAAATATGAAAATTTTCCCACCTGTGTATCCTTGTACTTTTCTCTTAAGTCCATGAGGCGGTGATAAGCTTTAATTGCTTCTGAAAACTCTCCAATGTCTGTACTGGTGAGAAGATAGTTCTCCCAAATTTGCCAGTGCTCATAGTTGCACTTAAGAGCTTCTTGGAGGGTTCGAAATGCTTTGATCCTAATCAATAATAAAAGAATAATAGAAATTATTACAGAAGAGTTCTACACTAAAATCAGTTGACAGAGCATCGACTAAAAAACTGCTTATTTAAAAAATTACATTTAGAACACAGTGTGATGCAAAAGCTATTGCTCGTAATTGACAATACTGGTAATTCCTTAATGTCTCTTGCAAACTATTTTGTATTAGTTCATACACAACAGTACACTCTGTAGTTCAAACCAGGTAACTTCTCTTGGTTCTTGTAATTTTTTTTTTACAAAACTTGATCATACTTTTGCCATCTATGTCAGTATTTTCCTTTCCAAACTAATAACTGAAACCGTAAGAAAACAATCTTACTCATGCTGCAGTTGTAACACACATTAAAAAATTAAAAATCACTGAGTTCATGACAGATGAAGAATGGTATTGACTTATTTAATCACACAGAAGAAGGTTACTTGACAGCTTTTTGTGATTTATTTTAAACATTTGCACATGGCAAACATGCATATCCATTGCACAGAAGCCCACCATTTTCAACCACTTTTATCCTTAGCTCAGCTGGAAGCTTTATTTACATCCCCTGATCCCTGATGCTGTGCTGCTCAGTACAAATGTGTCAGAATGGTCCCAAACGCTACTAGGGTCCTTCTCCAATCTGACCCATCTCATACTGACAGGAAAAAGTGTTATGGAATAAAGGTGGACAGCACAATTCCTATAAAATCATCAAGTTACAAAGCATCTTTAGTTTTTCATATGCATCCACTGCAGGCAACTCTTGACCATTTCCTTACCACAGCAGAGCACTAATGGCATCGTCTGACAAGAAAATGCCATCTGAAGCACATGTTGGTAAAGTTTGTGAGCTTACTGTTTAAAGCCTTAAACATACTACCAAAAGTTGCAATAAACTTGAAACTTTAAAGTAACTCTGCTAGAGAATCATAATGATACAGTTCTTTCTAAGAGACTGAAGTATACTCTCAGTTGGATAGTCCTGCTACGTAAATAACCACAAAGTAACGGATTTCTTTAAATTAAGACTTGAAATGGAGGTTTCCTAGGCTTGTAGGAAAAAAATCTTCTTTGGTAAGGCATAACAATACATTTCTTCTTAATAAATATCGTATTAAAATGGGCTGTTATCAAAATTTGCAGTTCACTTCCTCTATATTGCTTGACTAAGTTGTTAAACGTGCTTTCTCTAAAGAAAGACAGCCCAAAGAAACTGTTCATTGAGTTTGAGTTTCAAAAAGAGGGTCCAAGAGAGTGTAAACATCCCAGCCAAGACAATGTAATATCTAAGTAGCTGATCAGGCCATTAGAAGTTTGAAATAGCTTGGTCAGGGAAAAATGTAAATAACTGCCAATCTAAGGCCATGACACTAAGAGTTATCAAACACACACCAAGAGAGTGGACTGACAGAGCAAAATTATTTAAGGATAACAGGCCATTTGGCATAGCTCGAGCAGAACAGTCCAGATGCAGGATCTTCACATGTCCACTCCCCTTTTCTCTCCCTTCCGATGTATTGATAGATGCAATGCTGATGAATAAATATGCAAACAGTTGAGTTTTCTCCACTGTTAATCTCCCTATGGGATTTCAGACCCCGATTTTACTAGATTAAATTAGAAAAGAACGCAGTCCTGTTCGTTTTGTGGGTTTTGCTACAATGGAAGTTGGGATCTGCCACAGCTCTCTCAGGCTGGAAGGTCCTCTGCCTGACTCATGTATTGTTTCTGCAATTGCTCCTCACCATCGGTAGGGTTAGTCTGTATGATCTCTATCTTCCTGAAAATTAGTAAGCTATCAGGAGGGCAGATGCCGGTAAGATGGAAATGTGAAATGTAGTCAAGATACCAAAGGGATGCAGTGGAAATAGTATTCCACAAATCATCACTCTTGCTATGTAATAAAATCCTCTAGATTCGTAAAACAAATCCCCTGTGTATTTAACCAATCACATAATGATGGAGTATCCTTAACCAGTTAAGTAAATTCATACCCAGACAGGAAACAGTAGGCAGTACAAATGCATTATCTGGTCTTGAAAACCAGGAACTTTCATACTAAGGACAGAGGACCAGTCCCAGTTTATTCTGAAATGTGACATCTAGATTTCAAAGACCTCCTGGCACACAGAGTAGTTTTTCTGGTAAACCAAAGCATGAAGTCTGTTTTCATCACAATTAACTTTTCTGGAGGAAATTCAGAATACACAAAACTTGTGGAGTCTCAAAAAGCAAACAATCCCAAAAATCAACAAAACCCCTGTCCTCTGGGTGTTAGCAAGTTGCTTGCATACATTTTTCAAAAAAATGTACTTATGTTATATTTGACTGTTGTGTGAGACTCTGTCAAATTCACAATCTATGTGAGTGGCCCTGAATTAAAAGCCTGGTTGGAGTAAAGCCGGAATTTTTTTTGAGGGAGTGAAAGAAAGCTATTAACTTGAATATATTACTTTTGTTTTCCTTTTTTTAAAATCCTCACTCCACCTAATTTTTTTTTCTTCTGGCAAGCTTGAAAAATAAGAATTTATGTATCCCCACACAAATTATTTAAGTGTACTGCTATAGATATTCTCTGTTTTGAGAGAGAGTTAAATTATCTCTCATACCGTCTTGACCTATAAGTGACTACACAAATAATCAAAGTTGCTATTCCACAGCAAGTACAGGCTACACTCAGCTATCAGCACATAATACTCACTTAAAATTTCTTGTACATTGAGTCCTATCTCACATGATTCCTGTGGAAAAAAAAGCTCAGTAACATGCCCCCATTTATTGCTTTTGCTACCGTATCAAATAAGTTACAAGTTTTGTATGTACTTAGCATATTAGATCACAAGAGTAGATTAAGAATAATAAAATTCAACCAGTAAACTGAAACGAATCACCCAGTAGTTTCTCAGCCTTGTAGCAGATTACCAGACAGAAAATGACTTTTATTAAAAATACTTTTATGAAACAAGCATAAGCCAGTACACTGAGCATCTGACATTTCGAACTGTATGGAAAAGAAGGAGCAACTACCACATGAATGGCACACACCCAAGGCACTGCTGAATACAGAAGGAACTACTGCAAAGTTAAAACAAGCACTTGCTTTCTATTACTTTTTAGCCTTGTGTAGTTATTCTAACACTTCATTTTCTCCTCCCTCCTGCTCCCATTGACATATCTATATCCTAAGTCCATATTACTTATCACTTTTCCTATGTATGTTTATAAATTTACACTTTATGCAAGTTTACCATTCTTTCTCTCTTTTTTTACTTTGCCTCCTGACTACGTAACCATATATATTTCAAATCAGACTTCAAGTAAGGTTTTAAAAAACAATTTATCTTATTCTTTTGTTTCATTCTTTGGTAACAAGTTACAATGTGAAAATTCTTAAATATTAAATTCTTTTAGGTAAACTTTTATTACATTGTGTTGAAATACAAAATCCAAAATAAGAGTGGCAGTCCACTTAGGTCAAATCTTCTGGTATGAATCATTAGTTTTGAGGGAAAAAAATAAGCCAGCTAGCATGTGTGCAGATTTCCACCTGCTTTTGTATATAAAAACCAAACTATCTGGTTTTCCCTTGAATCTACTGAGGAAAATATCCTGTGAAATTACATAGGTCTAAATACATCGTTTGCTTGAAATGGACCTATCTTCTTAACTTCATGGTCAAAGTAGTTTTTATTATTCATCTTTATTATGAGTATTTTGCACTGGTTGTACTTACTACATCATAAATACTTCTAACAAGAAAAAAGTGTAGAGAGAGGCTGCTACTTGTATAAAGGTTAAAAAATTATTTCCTCTAAAATAAAATAGTTACCAGTGATTCAACCTGGGAGAGAGAACTGAAGGGCTAAGAATTGCAAAATATGGGTTAAGCACCTTATAATAATAAAAAATTCAAAAGGAAACCACAGTTATTTGTTTTGGAAGCAATATCTTCTAATTCTTTTGAAGTACTTACTTCTGTTTTAATCTGATATAAGCAGTTGATAAATTGTTCCAGGCCTCAGCATTCTGGAATGATAAAAGGAGAAGTACCAAAAAATTTATTCACTTACATTGTGTTTACTTGATAAAAATGCATAAGTGAAACTACTGCCAAACATCATTGATTTTGCTAATCACACATATTGACACATACCTTCTACCTAGCAGTCAAATTATTACATTGAAATATAAATTATTATGTATTAAAATTGAAATACATAAATATTTGACTACATCAGCAATAATCAGGTATATAAATATCAATCAACTCTCTTGTGGTTGCAATACACTAAGTCAGCTCTTGCCTTCAGTCCCAGCTGTAAACAGGATCAGTGCAAAGTGTTGTTGCACTGAACAACAACAAGAAACTATATATAAAGTAAGAATTCCATTGTTGTCTGTATGTACGTTTTTTTCCCCTAAGAAAGTTACTGCATTTTATAATAAAGAAAAAAGAATACTCTGTCACATCTCATTGCTTTCCCATTCTTTTTCCAAGAGAAAAGAATGAATAACAACAGTTTCTATTGAGTAGGTGGCATTAACTCTAAGCAAGCAACAAGCTGACAGTCAGGCCTTCTGGAGAAAGTATTGTCAGTGTATTCCTCAGGTAATTCAGCTGGCACCTTCACTGTCTCAATGCACATTCAAATGATAGTAGTCTACACATGCATGCCCTGCATCCTGAAAAAATGGCTAAGCAGAACTGAAATATACAGTTACAAATTTAATTGTCACACGTGAACTTGACTTTTTTTTTTTAGGAGAATTTGATTACTTAGAGGACTAAGTATTTTAATATAATTTTTGTTTTATCTCTTTTTAGCTCTCCTCACAATTTTGTTCCCTTTTGTCTGTTTTACTGATGTGTGCAAGCATAAAGGAATTTTTCAAATATATTTTAACATTCACACACTCATACTTGGACAAAGTTAAGTGCTGGATAAGTATTTTTATGATGCCTTATGACAAAAATACATCCTTCATGAAGAAGCCTAATTTATTCAAAGGGCTAAGGTTTAAGCAAGTTTTTAATTATTGCTTTGCTTGTTTACAATGAAAACATCCTTGCTGCTTTTAGATAAGCCATCTGAATTGTTTGTTCAAAAGTACATACATCTGGTTCCAATGTCACACAGCGCTGAAATGCTTTGGCAGCACCTTCATAGCCTTCTAAAGCAATGTATGCACAGCCCAAGGAAAACCATACACCTAGCTGGAGAGAAAAATTAATGGTTACCTATGTACATGGGTATTTCAGCACAAAGGAAATAATTTGGCCTGGGAGAACACACAACTCTTGTTGATTTTTACCCGTCTTCAGCTGTAATAGTATTGTACTGGAAAAAATAGTATCCTGTATGCTGATTAGAGAAAAACTTTAGGTTCAAAGTTTTAATAAATATGGATAAACAAAGGTGTTGACTGCATGAAGACCACTTGACCATTTCTGAAGTGCTCTTTAACAGTCCTTTTTCATTTACAGAACCAAGTGATAGTTATTTAAAGGTTTGCATATTTTGCTTTCATTTGTGAAAAATCCACATTCACTTTATACTATTACAATTAGGTCAAATGATAAACACTAGAAAATGTTTTTCAAGGTAATCACATTTTACAAAAAACATCTCAAATGACCAAACAGGAACAGCTCAAAATTACAGTTCTTTCTACTTGTCAGAACATCAACCTTCTCAAGTTTCTATTGCAATGTTTAGAGATAGAAATGTACTTAAATAATGTCTTGCACAGAGAACGGAACCAGTTCAGCAATCTTGCATTTAAAGTCTTTAGTTGTTTAACCAAATACTGCTCGTCAATAAAGATTCAACCAGGGAGGAGAGCTCAGCACCTCCTTTCACCATTCCCCATTCCCAGGGAGCTGTAGAGAGCAATGAGGTCATGTCTCAACTTCCTTTTCTCCACATTAGACAAGCCTGCTCCTCTCAGGATGCTCCTTCCAGTCACCCCTTTTTCCAGCGTTGTAGACCTCCTTTGGACGCTTTCAAGGACCTTCACATCCGTCTTAAATTGTGGGGCCCAGAACTGCCCACAGTGCTCAAGGTGAGAACTGCAGACAGCAGGAACATCCCCTCTTTTGACCTGCTGGTTGTGCTGAGTTTGATGCATCCCAGGATTTGCCACCCTCTTGGCTGCCAGGGCTCACTGCTGGCTCAGAGAGAGCTGCTGTCCCGTGGTATGATGTGTGGGAATGGTACAAAGCTGCACCAGGGGAGGTTCAGACTGGACATTAGACTGGACATTTCTTTACCTAGAGGGTGGTTAGAGACTGGAACAAATCTTCCTAAACGTGGTTGATGCCCCAAGACTGTCAAGTGCTTAACAGGCATGTGGACAAAGCCCTTTAAAATGTGCTTTAACTTGGTCAGCCCGGAACTGGTCAGGCAGTTGGACCAGGTGATCATTGTAGGTCCCTTGCAATTGAAATAGTCTGTTCTACTCTAAATAGTATCAGATAACAGCATAAATTACAGCAAAATAAATTTTCACAGCTCTTCAACAGCAAGTTCCTGATTTGCCACATGGTTAATTCTCAAAGAGCTGCAAGTTAACCAGTATTACCTTTTATAGAAGTTTCATAATGAAGAAAATGATCAAATCCTAAGTACATTACCAGAACATTTTCTGACAGCATTATGTTCTTTAAATGCATGCAGTCAAAACAAAACAGCACATTTTATAAAGTGTTGCAAAATCAGTCCAGGTACTACTACCCTACTGCAATAAATTCAGCCATTTCTCCATTCTATATACCAAGGTAAAAAAAAAAAACAACTTTTTCTTGGGAGGGAAAAGGGGCGGGGAAGGGGAAGATGGAAAACCAGGTTACATTAACTCTGTATTGCATGACAACATATTAGTTCTTGAGGTGTCTGTTTAATGTTTATATTCTCTTGTGTTTTGGGTACTAGTTCTGAAGCAACTAACTCTGATAACTCAGGTTTTCCTTAGGAAATCATAACAAATATTTAAACACAGAAACATTACCTTAAAATTTTTTCAAATCAGGGATTTTACAGGGTTGAGGATAATGCTGTTGCTTCATACACAAGGAGCTTTTACCTCTACAGACAAATTGCAAATTGTAGTAAACATTCTTACAGTTCTCTCCAAACTCATTTTCCTGTCTCTGAAACTCAACTTATATCTGCTCCTGACTTAATTGCTATAAAATTTATAGTTAATCTGCTTCAAAGCTTAGATCCCAGAATACAAACACATGACATTGATCTTTGTCAGACCTGACAGCCTGGTGGGCAGTCTTCATGATACTGAGAAAAGAACAGAACAAACTGGACAATAAAGGTATCATTTTGCTTATGAGGGTGTAAGTGGATGGCCCATCCCTGGAGCATGTGGATAAATAGGTGAAGATAGAATTAGCAACTACATCTGGCCTGAGCAAACATGAAAACCTACTTTTCAGCATTGTCAACCTGTCATTTTCATGATTCATAAACTCGTCAATCAAGGAAGAAACTCCACATAAAAACTATGTTTCTCAAATTTCAGAGGGCAATCCTAATAGTAAGTAACCATATAGTCAACCTAATTTTCAAGTCTCTTTTGTCCACCAGCACTCCCCACATGGCTGCTATCTCATTAGCTCCCCTTTATCTTCTTTTTAGGTCAGTAACTTTCTGGACAGGAAAAGTGGGGGCAGAGACAGGAGCAATCAAGGATGAAATTGAAGGTTAGTTCCAACTTTATAGCTCAGGATACAAGTTAAATGGTGCTTCTGTAAAGGGTGGGAGGAAAACCAGTCACTGCATGTCTTATAAATCTGATGAGTGACAGCAGCACAGTCTCACTTCTGAACTTGTGCAGACTTTCACCACTGGAGAACTGACTGTGTGAGCTCTTTGACCTCTGGAACTGTCTGTCAAACCCTGCAAGACACTCATAGTGAAGGTACGAGAGAAATGTATCTGTCATCCACAGCTGTGTACTAGAACAAGTAATTCTGTGAGCAGCAGTGCTAATGACCATGAGTTTCAGATATATTTGAACTGCAAGGCTTTCACTTCTTTGTGGATTCCCCAAAGATTGGCTTATACAGCAAACACCTACCTCAAAGATCTCAACCGCACTTGACTGGTTGACTAAAAAGTACACAAGATTAAAGGAGGGTTGAGAGAGAATGATTTTATCCATTACATATTTTAGGGAATCACTTGATGCAGACTAATAATCTCTTCCTTCAGAAAGGTTTCTAATAACTACAAAAAAATTACAGTTTTTTTTTGTAACAGGGAGTCTTTGTTTACCTGATAAATTATTCCCAATTCTGGGAACAAGTTAATCAATTAATTAATTAATATTTTCATTGTGTAAAGTCCTTCCATTTAGAATCAATTTCCACTCTGCTTTTCACCCACAAGACACCCTAGAATAGGAAACAATTAATTTCTGTAGTCACAGAATACAGACAGAATTTAGGAGACAGTTATGTCAATCTGCACTATCTAGCTGCTCAATCTGTTTGTTTGAAACAATTCAACTGAATCTTAAAAAGAGCTTCCTAAGCAACAAGAGGAGGAAATGTTCACTTTCCTTTATGGACTGGCCTATTTTTCTTGGATTTCCTTTCATTCTAAACTTCCTTTGGATTGGATGCAAAATAAAAAAGCATTTCAGCAGAATATTTCTCAGTTCTGAGCCCTGTAGGCCATCTTCTGAAGGCCTTTATTATCTGGAAGTCCTCTTGATTTAAATAAAATTCGTATCTGAATAATATATATTTCGCTGGCATTTTTGGTAATTTTGTTTTCCAATCTAAAGATGTTTGTAAGTTATCTGGAGTTCATTTGAATAAGAACAGGACTCTGATTCATTGGAATAAAATACGTCAGCAAAATACAAAAAAAGCTTCACTGAAAGGTTGGAGGCCTTTAAAATTATTCTAAAGCGAAAGTCCAGTCAGTCACAAGGAACTTAGCAGCTTCAGCTTCTTTGGGGTGCAAAGAAAAGAAGGAGGAATACCCTGCTTTTGCATGGACCTAGAAATGGCTATGAGGAGCACAATTCATATACATAAACAACCACAAAGCTTTTTTAACTTCTCAAGACCTTCCACAGGGTGAACCATATTGGGATAGGACCTAGCGGCTGACAAACTGAAACAAGATTACAAAAGCTGCCCGCAGAATAGCTTGCAAAGATCAGCAAGAGAAACCAGGCTCATCACGAGAACTCTTTTCACTGTGGTTTCAATTTTGATGCATTGTTGTAATAGAAGCTACTGTCATCACAAGTGTAACAGAGTGCTTCTCAGTGACTCCAGAACAAGACAGACCAGAACACTTGAAAAACATTTCTGTGAAATACAGACATCAGAGTTTGGAACTCAAAGCCAGGGCAAACTCAGACAGGGCAAAGGGATACTTTCATTAAAATCTGCATTCTTATTGTTAACTGTTTTGCTAATTACCTTGTTGGTAATTATTAATTTGCAGTGGCTTCATCTCTTTGAAATTTCTTTGAAAGAGGCTCTACAGGCAAAGATTTACCTGCATGCAAAGACCTGGATGCAAAAGGATGTCTTCATTTCATACTATCATTTTTAGCCAGTCTTCCGAGTACATGGTGAAAATTTTGCTAAGAATACCAATAAACTGTTATTTTGGCAACAGAACTGTCTTTTAAAAAAGTGTCATCATTCAAAACCGAACACATGAACTAAAAACCAAAGCCGTATGTGCGCAATTTCCCAACCTGCATAGGGTTGATCTGTACTGAACGTTCAAAGCACTCCACACATTCCCTGAATTCCCGGTTGCGGAGATGGAGGAGGCCTTTGGAGCGCTGGGCGCGGGCGCTGTGGTGCCTGGAAAGCTCCCAGGCCTTGTCGTAATACTGGTGGTCTTTCAGAACATCACCAAGCAAACAATACAATCCTGGTGTTTCCTTCTTCTCTAGCTCCCGCCTGAGTATTTCTTCCGCCTGTGAAAGAGCAAAGAGAAATCAACACATAATGAGACTATTTATTTTCAGTTAATTACCTACCTGAACAAATACTGCTTTAGCACCTTGCAATCATCAGCTGAAAATTAAGAAGCAGGGCTAGTGAGGAAATGGTATCTTCATCCAACACAGCATCAAAGACGAAGAATCTAGAAATTCTAAGTTGTAGAAAGAATCTGGTTCCAAACTGATGTTTAAAAAATACTTCAGCATAATATGGTGGCTTTTGGTTTAACACACCAAGGAAAATTAAACCATAAAAAAAAGAAGGAGCTTACTCCTTTCTTTACATCTTAGGTAGGTATTCTGTCCCAAGAACAAATATCAGTCCTGGACATCAAACCCACACCTAATGCACAGCAATGCAGTATCAGTACCATCAAGGTATCTGCAGTCCTAGAAGTTTATAATTTTTTACATGTCCTAGTAAGTACTCTTGCACGATTCTCCTTCCCTTTTCTCCAACTGCTCTTTTCTGAAAATAATGATTTCCATTCTACTATGTCTGAAGACACATAGACTTTCACACTGTCGGTCGTGGAGATGCCATGCTTTTATGTAAGGTGCAGAAATTGTAAATTTATCTAAATGTCTGAAATAAAATATATTCAAAATATATCCAGCTTTATGAAAAAGAAGACACAAGCTGTGTCTTCCAGACGTCTATTATGGGCTGTAACTAACTTTCAAAAGCTATTTTTCTCAGGGCCACTATCTCTGCTCTTAAAATACAATTATTGTTTCTCTTTTCAACAAGAGATAGTCTGCTTTCTGTGGCTTTTTGAAAAGATAAATACACTGGACACATGATCTGTTGTTCAGACAGGATTGTTACCTCAGTCCTCCAGTGCAAAAGTAACATACACAATCCAGATCAGTATAAATTTTCTCTTAGAAAAGATCTACTTGAACCATCTAAATCAAGAAAGATCCAACACAGCCTGCCACAGAATTGAAGTCTGACATTGTAACTCCAGTCATTCTTCTATCATAGCTCATTTACCTAAAAGGAAACCTGACATCGTCTCTGCATCTAAATTATTACTGCTTTTCTTGTGTAAAAATTGCTTTCTTCGACCCTCAGACGATCTTTAGAGAAGCAAAGTCTGTTACTCCAATCAGTAAAATTCATCAAACCTATCTGAAAATAATCTTGCTGATTTGCTCGGTTTACCTTGTTTTGAAATATTTAATGCATAGCAATTTTAACATCTCATTCTTACTATTATTTTTCTAAAGTAACAGTAAAGTCTACAAATACTTGAAGTGCACAAGTGTGAAGAAGCATTTAGATTTCTAGAAGAATCTTAAAATCAGCAAAAATAGAATCCTATTAACAAGAAAACTCATGGCTAAATATTAGGAAAATAACTTGATGGCAAGTGTTTTTAAGTGCCTGTGAAGCAGCTCTCTAAAAAAAGCCAAAGAAACTATTATTTAACATTTAGAATTAGCCCAGCCAAAGCACTAGAAAAATCTTGCCTAACTAGAAGACTGTACTTACAGAATCATAGAGACGTTTCGTTTGGAAGGGAATTTGAATATCATCTAGTTCCAGCCCCCTTGCCATGAGCAGGGACAGTTTCCATGAGACCAGGTTAATCAAAGCCCCATTCAGCCTGGCTTCCAGGGATTTGGGTAAAGTGCAGTTTACTTCCTCTTAACTGCCTCCATTAGTTGCTAATATTAACGTATTAATAACAGACATTAAAGAAGATTTTTCTCTTCTAGAGCAGAGAGAGCTGATTTTTTGCAGTAATCACATTAGACACCAAAAGATAAGGTGGGGTTTTTTTCCTGTTCAGATAAAGAAACAAGATTGAAATGTTGCTGTATAAGGAGAAGAGAGGTGAAAAGTGCATTGCAAGCTGCATCTTCACCACTTCCTGTGCAGGGCACTCCCAAGCTCAGATTGCTATCATGTGGCAATGCCTAGACTAGAAAGACAACCACTCACTAATGGTATTTCACATTTAAGAGCATAAAACATCATGTTCTGGTCTCAGCTTACAAGAATTCATTGCCAACATAAATACTTCAGCACACAGATAAAACAGAAAATTAAATAAGCAGAAGTCTGACTTTTTCTTCATTAGATTAGCTATCTGATCACCTCTCTGGCCTGTTGCAAACATTTTTATTACTTAAATCTTTAAAGGCTAGTACAAAGATCACTCTAAAAGAAAAGCCCTGTGTTATCAAAATATTTGCATTCTACAAAATCAGATAATACTCTAAAACTGGATTTCTCATTTTGCCTAGGATTTGGGGGGGGTGGGGGGGGAAAGAAAGAAAAATACTTTCTCCTAACTTTGTGGTAAAATGTTTTCAAAAATCACATTTAATCTTTTCTTAGAACCCTGCTTCTGTAAAAACAAATCACTCCTTAACAACAAATATTATCAAGAAAACATTTTTTACACAGTGCATGTAATATACATAAAAGAAATACAGCCACTAGAGATTCATTCTTACCCATTAAAGGGATACTGATTTTTAATAAGCATGTTTATAACTAAATTCAGTAAGATCTGATACGATAATTAACAATTAAAATATAACTTAAAAAAAAAAAGAAGCTGTATAACCCTCACTGACTGAATCAGGTGTACTTATAACAACACTGCTTTTTCACAGCACAGTCTGCACCAGAGTGGATGGAATTCAACACTCACATCAAAAGTCAGCTGATTTATACACAAGAAAGGTTTAGCCTCTGATCTTGCCTTCTGAACTACTGTGAGTGGTATGGGAATTGAACAGGCAACACGTCACGAAAATCTCCAATCAGTAAAGAGAGGCCTAGTTTAAACAAAAGGTGGTGCCTTTTCATTACTCACTACACAGACTCCTGGACACCAAGTTCAAGATTCATCCTGCATCTGGCTTCCCAACCCTAAACTTCGACTTGCCATCCCATCCATGCATTCCCATATTTTTATTTTATATATTTCCTAGAAGACCCTATTAGCCTCACTTTTCACTGATCTACCAGTTCTATTACTTTACAATTTATTCCTTTGATAGTTCAAAGTATTTCCTATAAAATCTTCATTTTTCTGCTTGCACATAATTTGCCTGGCTAACAGAGAAGTAGCATGAAGAAGCAAAACAGAGGAGCATGGAAAAAGGCAGTAAGAGAAAAGGAAAGCTCTTTGGCTTTCATTTCATCTTTCCTGTAATTTCATACAAGACCCTGGGTGAGACTTCTCTTTCTTAGCTTTGTAACCACATACAGGAATGCTTAACTGCCTTCTACGACTGCTACTACATATACTGGAAACTAATCAAGTTTTTGAATGAGCTCATGCACTAATCAGTGTAGTACTGCTTCACATCTAGGAAGCCATACCTGACATTAAAGGTAGGCTTTTGAGATCTTGCTGTAATTGTGTTTCCTCACTCAAATGTTTTGAGGTATCTGCGTCATGCAAGACAAGAAAAATAACCCTGTAGAACATGGCTTGCTGGGGTATGCTGGTCTAAAACCAGATGCTGTATCATGCTCTGTACTCTCACAAGATGATGGAATTGAGATAGGGCTGCAAACAGACTGTTGTAAGATGGAATATCCATCTGATGCCAAATGGCAAATGTCACTAATCTCTCAAAGGTCAGCAGCTACCATGTTACAGAGTTCTTGCAAGGGAGAAAGGCCTTACTTCAATTGGGAGAACTGAAAAGTCACATCTCTGGTTCACCCTTTTTCTTTTAGCAGGGAAACAGTACCATTGTTAGGTGGAAGAAACCTCTTACACCTTACACAGAGTTGTCCAATGTTAATAAAACTCTTGAGATCTCTGGGTACTTCTCACAGTTAAAAGAAGGGAGAAGGGCACTTTTCAGCACCAGTTCTCATTACATACATGGAGATGTCTCCTTTTGCAACAGGACTGTTAAAGGAATACAAGGAGTAAAATACTTCAGTGTATTCAGAGAAAGCCACAGCAACCATCAATATACTGTGTATTCAGGTTTTATAATAGTTTTTTCTCCTTGTTCTGTGCCATTTTGCTCATTGCTTGGCACTCTATTACTCTTCTGTTGACTCATGTAATAATATTAGTACCTACTACTTTAGTTCATGTTACAAAACAAATGAATATAGAACCGTATCCAGTAACAGTAACAAATCCCCAAAAAAGTTCACTAAATGTTAGTGATATCTAACTCTGCAAAATTTGTACTGCTACACGGCCCTGTTATAACCAAATGAATTATGTATTTTCTAACAGCACAATGTGAAGCTTTACATGGCCTTATCTATGTGCCCGGTTTCCTTATCAGCAGGAAATTCCAAAATAGGAGGAAAGTAGGTATTACTTTGATGTGTAAGTACTCATCACGTTGGTATTGCTGATATTTAGTAGTTTTATTAGATTTTTCAGGATTTAAATTCAGGTTTTCTATATAAAAGCATTTGTGAATGAAAAATATACAGAAGTTTATTAATCAGAGTTTGTTCTTTTGCACAGATATATGCTAAGCTCATTAATGACTTGAACATCTAGTGGCCAATATACTACTCCAGTAGATTTTCGTGCATTTCTAGAAAAAATAATTTCCAGGTTTAAAAACATCAAAACACTTTTGGTAATTATAAGCAGTTCACCCTCTGGAAACTTTGCAATAAAGAGCACAGATATTCCTTCTCCTCGGTGCACAGCTACATGTTTCTAATTTTCTGTCTTTTTTGGTCCAAAGCTAGCTTATTTCCAGCAATACTGTTATTTCATACTTACACAGCATTTTCTGTTTTTCAAAGCACAGCACAATCCCTCATTCTGAAAGCATTTCTAAGTAGTTTCCTGTGTCAGATATCCTGTCCTATTCTCTGAGTGCCATTTTCATAACTCCCTAAGGGCAGTTTGTGAATGTAACTAGGACAGAATGCATTTCCAGGAAATGGAAAATACTGACCTCTATTTCTCCACTGTACTGAGAAGATTGTGATATTAGCATGCTATCCCCAAGGCATGCATAATGTGGCACAAAATTTGCCAGCCAGACATATCTGTCAGTTTATAATGAACACAATCTAGGCTTTGGTGCATGACAATTAGAAAAAACATGTAAGTATAAGGCATTCTGCTTTTTTTCTATCAACTGAAATTATGTATCTCTATTCATTAAGCTGAAATTATGTTTGAGCATAGTCTTTGTGCTTGTGGTATTGTCAAGGCACATGTACATTCTTACATTTAATACTATCACATACCAAACAGAGGGAAAGGACGGGAAGAAAAGAAAAAACACAATTTTTGTCTGAAATGGAATATTTCTGAATATTTATATAAATTCTGAAAACACTGCTTAATAGCATAAGTTCCTGCTACAGCCTGTATGAGAGTTTGCACCAGAAAGAGAGCACAGCTGAAGTTACAAGCAGGTATAACTGCTTCCAGGTATAATTTTCTAAAATCTTCCTACCATTGCCCTAATAGTAAAAGCACAATAATCAACAATAGGAAGGCTAATATAGCCTGTTACCAGTAATTTTAAACAGTTATGTCACTGATACACAGAGTTAGGTGATGGTTTTTAATTGTCTTTGGAGCTGATCACACACAGTGGTAGCAGTGCTAAAGAAATTATGGAGTTAAGGAAAACATTAACACAGACTTAACAAGTGAAGCCTTTTAATCTTACACCACTCCTTGTCTCAAGTGTTTGATTCTGTAATTTGAATATGCTAACATTAAGTAATTAAATACATGTGGCTCTATTTAAAGTGTTTTTTTAAAGCTACAGCTAATAGTTTGAAATCAAGTGGGAAAGAAAATTAATATCCCCTCCCGACAAAGTTTCAAGACTCCACCATTAATGACTGCTGCAGCTTTCCTGAAATGCCCACATTGCTGTCTATCCATAGTAGTTAATTATCCTTGAATATTTTCAAGGATCACTATCACAGTCTTCTTGCATCTCAAGTTGCTTCTTATTTACCAACTTCTATTTCATGTGGCTATTACTCCAAGTCAATTCTTTTAGCATTCACAGGTTATGACAAGCTCTTATGCCCTGTGTCCATTTTTCCTAAGCACATTTTCCTGTGATGACACCCCTGTAGAAGTGAGTGTCATTAGTGATTTGCCAGCTAAAGCCAGACAGTCCTTCCCCCTTCAGATGCTATTTCAAGATGGGATCTCAGCTACATGAAACATTATTCTTACCTTTCCATGTTGTCCTGCTCTTTCATAGCAGATTACTGCATCTTCCCACATTTCCAGCTCCTCAAATATTTGTAAGGCAGAGCTGGTGCATCCCAGCTCAAAGAGTAAGTTTGCAAGCTGGCGCTGGAAAGATAAGAAATTCCAGGTAACTGAAAGTAGCAAATAATGTCTACAATTTAAAAAGATGTTAGAGGCATTTCTGATGGCCACAAGAAGCAGACAGATAATACAGAATTATTCCCCCGAAACTTCAGGTTGGAATCTCAAACAGTGTATATACCTCAAAAACACCAAACCAACTGAATCAAAATTGTTGTGCTTTGAACAATTTAACAATATAATACAAAAATAGAAATGGACATGGCAAGAATGAATTGACAGAGATGAACTTCCAGCCCTTAAATGAGGCCCACGCGGCTGGAGAATAGCTGCAGCAGAATGTTGGGAATGCCAAGTGGGAAAGAGAGGCCAAAGAAGAGAATTAAAGCCCCTTCTAGCAATGCTTTGTCACAGCAATCTGCACCTGTGGAGAAACAAGATGAAGAGAAAGGCTCTGACACAATTCTGTTCAGTAGCTGTGAGAAATCACTGTCCCAAACATCCACTGCCAAAGAGTGTTGGTTTCTACACAAATCAGTATTGGATTTGAGTTTAAGTTCAGCTCCCCAGTTGAGTTTTCCTTACAGTTCAGTCAGCCTCTCTGTTATTTCAAATTCAGCTATTATTTCAGTGTACTAATGAAAATAAATGAGTAATGTCTTCGATTCAAAAACAAACATGGCATGTTTTCATGACTTTGAAAAGTCATCTTTGGTCTTTATTTTTGAAGAGAAGATTAACATTGCAAATAGGTTTTAACCTTTGAAGAAAGGGTAACATGTACTATGTGCGACAGATAGACAAATAGGTTTGCAAAAATAAATGAGAGCATTCTGTGTATGGACAGCTACTTATGCCCCACACAGTTAACCTCTGCAGTGGACTTGGTGATCCTAAATGGACTCCCTGAAATTCTCGACATATGTCATGAACCTATCTTTATTGGTTTGGGTTCAGTATCTGTCACAAATCCATGGAGTTACTAGAGGGGAACAGACTAGTAGTAAAAAAAATTAACATCTGGCTACAACTCTTTGATACAAATTTGTAACAAACTCTGAAAACTTCTTTGTTAGCATGATATTAATCACTTAGGGAAAAAACATTTGCCATTGTCTAAAACTAAATCTCATTAATGTTTAATTAAATTTGCTCAGTTATATTTGGTAAAATTTATATATGCCATGTGTCTTCGTTACTATGACTAGATGACTGAGTCATCTTTCATTATAAATCCCTGTTTTAGCATTTCTATCTTTGGCTTAGAAGAGTGGCTTGGATTGAAAATGCCACCCTGACAACTGGAAATGAAAACCATATTTGATGGTTATATTTCAAGTACCTGTTGAAAGATTATGTAGAAAATCTTGAGAATGCTCGGAGCAGATATGATTGGGTAAAACAATATGCATTGAGATCAGAAATCAAAAAGGAATAAAACACCATTAAAAGTAAACCAACATGAATACCTTTGGAGGTATGCAATGTTAACAGTTTTCTTGAGTTTGTTAAATACAGCATAATCAGATAAGACTTTAGTGTGTAGATTTCTGTTCTAGAAAATTAAGATGAACAGTGTAGTTATGAATATGAAAAAATCCTGTCAGTACTAGTAAAAGTGGGGACTATCTCAAAAGAAAAGCTTTCTCAGCTCAAGTTCTTCAGTGTACTATTGACTCCTAACCTGGCTGATTTCACCATGATAACTTCCCAAAGTGAACTTTGAAAGACGAGAAAGATGCAAGTAACAGTAGCATAAGTAAACCAGTAATAAAAGGTAAGACAGTGATATGTTTGAAGCTTCCAAATTTTAGTTTACTTTGTACTGGAGGAAAAGGGAAAGTAAAGAAGAATTGCACTAACAAGCAATTACTCCTATGCATGTCAGAACAAGACATTTGAAAGCAAAGCACTGTAGAACTTGACTTCTCTCCAGAAACACCTGGTGTATGTTAGGTTATGTCTTTATTTCTACAGAGTTTCAACTCTACAGAGTTTCAAGTGAGTCGCATCACACTCACTTGACTTTGGAGTGATGCAGCATCAAAAATAACCATTACAGACTCTTAAGTAAAGATTGAAATGGGATTGTTTCACACCTGTATGGCCCAATGTGGAGGCACTTGACAACAGTAGAAAATCTTCATGCGTTCGGATACTGATGCATTTGTATTTTCAAACTGGTCTGCAAGTGCCTGTAAATGCAAAGTATCTCGATTTAGTATTTACTTAGATTTAATCAACCTAAACCCTTCATAAATTAAAAGTATTCAGAATTTTAGGCATTTTTGACATAATGGAGGAATTTTAATCAATACCAGGAATAAGAATCAAATTTACAATCCCAAGTAAACACTTGCAGAGTCAAACTGCATCAACTATTGAAGTGACTCTGCCTAATGCATTTCAATCCTTAAGCTAGTTTTCCCCTAAGACAGAATTATGTGCTTCAAGCATGACATTTCTTATTTAAAAGAGAAAGACAAACATATTATAGTGGACCATGGTTCTGGAAACAGTTCCAATACAGAATAAATTATTGTGACTTGGCATACAATTCAAATCAGGCTATTTTTTTTTCTTTTGGTGGAGCTTTGGATTGTTGAAATATTTTCTTCTGAAGTCCTTTGAAAGAGAATGGTAACTTTCACAGAGAAAAACTGCACCACTAATTTTTTCTCTGAAAATCCACTATGAAGTTATTTAAATCAAAATTCAAGAGCAAAAAAAAAAAATACAACATTGAAGGAGGCTATAGCCAGAAAGGTGGTTAGAAATTTTAAGATAAGGGAGAAACTCTTCAAACGCCAGTCACCGTTAAGTAGCAAATTTAAGGACAGCATATAAATAAGGGAGTATTAAATTCCTTGTGTTCACATGATTCACCTATCAAAGTCTCTCTAATAACTCAGTCCAAGACTTACACATGGTACTGCACAGGTCAGAACTTTCTCAGCTTTCTGAAAATGAATGCAAAGATTCCCAAGCAAAAGGAAAAAATGGATAGGATCACTTCTTTCTCTCTCTAAACCCAACTGTTGATATCAATAATGCAACTGACAGCTGCATAAAATGAATTCTGTGATTCAAACTGCTAAGCATCTTGTAACTGCTATTGATGTTAATGGATTTACTAAGTGGCTTCATTCTTTTAATAAGAAAAGTAATCACAACATGCAGCAATAATTTAGGCTCTAAATTGATGCTTAACCTCCTTATTTTAAATACTAGTATTTCACATATTTCATCTTATTCACATTCTTTTTCATAAAATTATCTCCAGAGGCCTGTTCCTACAGATTATCCAGAAACTTATGCCAAGCAAATGATGTATTTGTAGTAAGGAAAATGACACACAAATAAAATTGCATTCCTTTACACAGTTGCAGGCAATCCAAAAGAGTCAGATTAAAATAAAACTTTTAAAGTAGTATTATTTAATTTTATAACTTATTTGAATACAAACTATATAATACATTACATTTCTCTGTTTTAGTTCTGCTGAAATGTTCTAATGCAATGCAGAAGCACATTTTTCTATACTCTGTGGTAACAAAAAATTAAACCAAAAATTTTTCCAATTCCTTGGGTACTCATTTTATAAGACCAAACAATGTAGTAAAATACAGTTGAAAAATTTAAAAACAATAATTGCTCTAAGCCCTAGAAAAGCAAGAAACTCCTAAATATGCCCTGTAAAATAATTTTTTTGAGGAGAACAGGAAATGAAATGCAAGAAATAATTTAAGTGAATCAAAATATTTTTTCTTTTTTTAACTTTTTGCCTCCCCCTTTTCTAATTTCTATTGTTCCAAGAGAAAAACTAAAATACAAAGAAAAGCATTTTTTCAGAAGAACATATTTTATTTTAAAATGTGTGGTAATATCTTTTCTACACTTCACAAGCAGAAAAGCCTAATGTAAGTGACGTGTTAGAGAAGAATATGATTGTTAACAAGTAGAATTCTCCCCCTTCCTAAAACCAATACTGTACTCTGTTCAGAGTTCTAACAAAAACTGAAAATGTAGGCAGAATTTATGAATATTATACATTCCTTAAGAAGAGTAAATGGCAATGAATTTAGAAGCCCTAAAAATCTGTGGTTAATGCACTCTTTAATACATTGAAAAAATAAGCTCTGACAGTTCTGCCTACTATTCAAGTATAGAAAATAAGTTACTCAAACTTTGAATTCTGTGTTTCTGAATAATGCTTGAAGAAATAAAATTTGGCTTGTATAATGGCAAGAAAATGAGAATCCTAACATTACTGCGCAGCTAATATCTAACAGATATTAGATCACAGAACAATAAATCAATAAATTCAACAAGTGAGCACTATCAAGTGAGCAGTATTTTTAATGAATAACCTTGAAGATCAATATGCAGTAATTAAAAAAGTATGTAAATACAGAATACTTGTAACACAGTCAGATGTAAGATTTTGTGACTTAGTTTAACTTGAGACTCAGATTCCTGCCTTGCTAAATAGTTGTTAAATAGAAATAGAGCAGAAACCAATTAAAACTCACAATTCTAAATTATATGAGTTCTTCCACAGGCAACATTTAAAAACATTAACAGGTTATTCTCCCACCACATAACACACCCTTTTCCCAAGGCTTAAACTGTCATAGCAATGAGTTCCGAAGCCAAAAAATACAATACAGAGAGACATTAATCCAGTCTGGAAACAACAAAACCAGATAGTTTTGATGGAATTTTACATCACGAGCAAAGACTATGCTATTGCCACATGAAAAGACAGCTCTAGAAACTACAATGCATTTTCCTCAGCTCACACTCCAATCTCTGCTCTGAGATTAAGCAGTACAATAGGCAGCCTGTTTGGGATAAGCATACCACGCTAATTTGAAATGATAACAGCAGAACTTTTATTACTTTACTTATCAACCTCAGTCTAATCACTTTTCTAATCAGCCTCAGCTGGTAATTATCCACAACTTGAGTATATGAAGCTTGTAAAGGACTTTTCCCACCTTGGACATCATTTTCCTATGTTCATTCCCATTGGATATTCTTGTTTTGCTTCTATGTTCAACATATGTGTAACACCACTAAGGTCCTCATAATAAAATATCAGCTTTGATCTTCGAGCCTGACCAAATTTCAATCTCTTAATCTACTCTATGTGTTTTACCATACTTATCTTCAGTGGCTGACTAAGCCAGAACTTTTTTTTCTTTTTAGCCAGACCTTATCTCTGTGCTTAATCTCTGGAAATACTATTACACCCTTACGTTTTGAGTTGTCATTTTCCCACAACATTATGCTGTTTGATTTCTCAACCTACTTACAGTACAGTTTTAAAATCTGTTATTCATCCAACTGGTCTGAAATCCCTCTCCCAAATATTTGTTTATTTTGTTAAAATATAATCTTTAGATTGCTTTTGGCATCTAAGGTAAATAAAGGGCAAACCTTCACATGCTTCTTTCTATTCTTAACCTCTTTATTCCAGATTAAATAGTTTACTTGCTTTAAAAAATGCTCCTTACTATGTAATACTAACTATATGCAAACATTTTTTTCCCATCCATTTCACCTGAAGGATGTCCTGATCCAAGCTTGCTTAGGGGAAAAAGCCCCCCTCAACCAAACATAAAAGTCCCAAATTCCTATCCTTTGAAAAGAGCAGGATATTTAATACTTGTCAAAAACTTGTTGGAAACAGCATAACACCTTGCTTGTGCAGCAACTACTTCATTCCACCTGGATCTCCCATCCCAAGAACACTGAAGATACAACTACTCAAATCCAAATTTAACATTCCTGGCCCAAATCAAACATCTCCATTTTATCCATGCAATTTCATCTCACTTCTTCCCAAGTTTTCATATCAGTAACACACAGTGTGACTGCACAGCTTTTTCCTTTACCTATCTTTTCCAACAAGAGCATTTTCCAGTTTTAGCGTTCCAGTCACAATTGTTCCATCCGATTTGCTTCATCCATGCAACAGCTTGCTTCACAGACAGTGTTAATCACCACATCTTGTTTATTTTGTTTTCCTGTCTTGTCCTACTGCTAACCACGCATCCAGCTGTTTTCCACCAACCACACCCTATTTAAAAACACTAGTCTTCACCATGCTAGTACCTGATCTGCTATGCATCTACCAGTACTGCGACCCTTCTTTTATTTCCTCATACCCTTTGGTTTATCCTGGTACCCTCAATATTCCTCTTTATTTGTGATTTTATAGGCAGGAAGATTAGGTAAGTTTTTTCTAGACTTCTGCTTCTCAGTCTAGAAATCCTGTCAGGCTGCCAGAACCAATCCCTAGTTGATACCTCTGGGACTCCAGTCGTGATGGTCCACCCATGAAATCCTCTCTATGTGAATGCTCACACCAGCCATAAACCACTATGTTTATCCACCACCTAATCCCAGCTGACATGGTGTCTGTGGCATTATCTTGTCCTGCTTTTACCCTTCCCTAGCACCTCTAAGCTGTCTGCTTCTCACATGTTTTTACCATATTTGACACAGATTTAGCTTGATTGGATGAATGAAAAGTGCCTTTCAGTCTTTTCTAATACAGAAACTCCAGACATGCTTTCCATGAAATTCTTGTAATTCTAGGGTTCTTTTTCTTCAATTTCTCCCGAGCCTGAAGACTCCTGAAAACCCCACAAATCACCCTGACTTTTCCATGCTCTGCCTAGACAACCACTTCCATTTTCCTTGTGCTTCTTCCATTTCTGTACATGACCTCTGGACGACTTATAAGCAGCGAGCTGGTGTCACAACTCTACTGCTCTTGTATTCTAGCTGTTCCCTTAGCTACTTACACAACCTACACACCCAATAAAGTATCAAAGTATGGACACCAGCTGTGGGACTGCCTGGTGGGCCATGGCTTTGCATCAGGCACAGAAGTCCCTGACAGCACCATGACACAGCTGGAATTGTTCAGCTGCTTGGAAGAAGGGTGTCTGGAGACAAAGGGGGCAAAAGGTAAAAATACATTTGTAGGGAAAACAAACCTGCTATCTCATCCGTACTACGGTTCCTAAGAACTTAGCAGGTGTACAGCTCAAACTGAACTGAGCTCATCTACGTTATTTACTCAAAGTAGAGGAAACCTTTGTAAATATAACAGCAACTACTGGTGTCACTCTGGTTGTGGAATTACATAGTTCTTATTTTATTCATAAGCTTACTTCAAAAATTATGAATGAATAGGAAAATTTATCATCAAAAAGCGCCTTTGATTTCCTACCCCAGAAGTCAGTCTCGCAGACAGTTTCTACTGCTTAGCATTTATGAAACAAAAAGTGGGCATTTTTTAAGCTTATGGAACATTAAGTTCTTGTGAATCCTGTAATACATCAGACTTCTGTAAAACTTTCAGAGATTCATTGATAAATTAATTTAAACTTTCACACAATTTAAGACTTCATTCTAAATGCTTTAAAATATTTATTTTTGGAGACAGTGATATTAAAATACTTGTTTAACAGGAAAATCTACACAATTCTTGAAGTTTCAAAACATTAATTTGCTTCATTATTTTTCAAGTTGTCTTCTGCCAAGTTACATTTTCTAACAATATAGTCTGAAAAATGCTGCAGAAGAAAGAACTACAGTCCAAGTTAATTTGGGCTGTGTTACAACAGTAACTGTTGCAACCTTGTTCCACAACAGTGTACACAATAATAAACAAACACAAAAAATTACTAACAAAAACTTCATTCTTCCTGAAGAACATAAATATAATCAGTGTCTAAAATTCAGAAACTGTATGCATATTAGAAAACAGGTGACAAATAGAGATAATTGAATATGCAGAATAATTAGACTTTTTGACATGTTCTTTCCTCTGAATCATGTATTAGGTATTCCAAGCTTTTCTAAGACTATAACTATTTTGGTATCTTGTGGATATGTAATTAGATCTTGAGTTACACTCCCTTGATAATCTTACTTTAAAAAAGGCGTTAAACCCCATATTTACATTTCAAACAACACACTTACTTCAACAGCTCTTTGTCCACCCAAGAGCTCCTGAAACCAAGACCACCAGGACAAACTGAGACATATGCAGACTTCTAAAATCCAATGGTCAAACTTAAACTACCAGGGAAGCAATGCCAGAAATGATGAAACTATTACAAGTTTTCATATAAAAATGCAGTAAAGTTTTGCTTAATGGGAGACAGTAATTTCTGGCCTAGTCCAAAGTTCATGACAGAGATTATGATGGAATAGTGATTACTTTATTGACTGCCAATTTTATCACTAGTGGAATAGATACAAAACCAGTTCATTGGGTCATATTACATTCAATCATTATTCAAAACAGCATTTTGACAGTTCAGACAGAACTTCGTTGCTTGGAAACTCAAATGACTTAAAGGAAATAATGAGCTATTTTTTTTAAAAGCTTACAGATTATATATCTCTGTTAAATAATGAAATGATCTCTGAATAGTTAAGAAATAAGGTGTCAAAACACACAGCAAAAAAACCATTAAGCAAGGATGCATTTCAACATCAAGAAGAAACCTCCCACTCATTTATCTAATTTTCAAAGTGGAATTATGACATTAAATACTCGAGGAAAATTTATTACAATGATCACTGTTATAAATTTTGATTCGTGGAAGCTTAAACAGACCATTTCTTACACTGTGCAAGGATGCCAAGCTGAAGACCACTACTTACTGGAGATTTTACATTATTCACATTCTCAGGAGAATAAAAATGTTCTGTGAGAACTCTGCAGAAGCTAAATGCTTAAAAGCACAAAAATATTGCCTCTTTTTTACACCTCATTAAAATACAAGTCCTAGTTTCATTACAATCTTGTAGCCTTGAAGACTCATGTTTTCACTCATTTTGCAAATTCACCCTCTCAGTCATTTTTCCAATCAAATTATTGCTTGTTAGGATTGACCTCAATTGCTCTGTTTATTTAAACCAACTAGAGGACTGTGTATCACACCGCTCCCTAGGAACTAAAAACTGGTTTAAAATTTATGAAAATTAACCTTACCATATTGTATAGCACTGACTGCCTAGTTTGTATTGCAAATGAAAGTCTACAGGGTGTCTGGAACACAGCAACTGCAAATATTTCAGGATGCTTCACAGAGAAAAACTACTAACAAGATAATGCAGCTTGAAACAAAATTAACTGAAACATTCAAGTAGAAGACTTTAGGATTCAAGTTTTCAAACCTAAGTCTGTTTGCAGTGAAAGCAGTGTTTTGCCTACTTTGTTCAATGCTTTGGTAAAAACTTCTTGATAGTATGAAGTCACTACATTGATAGAAAACACAATGTCCACTGACCCAGGTTATTCCACAAATGGAAAATAGTTCCAGTTTCTAGCAGCTTTAGACACAGAAGGAAAAATGCTGATTTCCATTAAATGAAACTAAAACAAACATTTTCTATGCATTTTCTCTCAAATTAGAGTAATCCCTTTTTAAACAGCAGACTAATCCCTAACTAATACTTTGCTTATTTTTCCCCCCACCATAGACTCAATAGAGAAATCTCTCTGATCTGTAAAAACAGGTCTTCTGGTACTGGATTTAGCACTATCCACCCCACAGCAATGTCCTAGTAGCTGATTTTGATGGATTCTTCAGTTAAGATACTCCAACTTTCAAGGCTGTAAGTAGCCATAGTACTGAGTATGCATAAGGAACATGGATTCTACTCTGCTACCTCCTTTTTCCTTCTCCCCATTAAACAGCTGAAGAAACTCCTTGGCACCAACAATTCCTCACCAAATACTTAAAAGCTTTAAGTTTCCTGGCTGAGAGGACTGCTAGTAGAGGCTTTTCCAGGACAGCTTTCTCTGTGGTGTCTGCACACAGGGTTGATTTCACTGTCAGCACCTGACTTGAACCTGAGAATAATGCAGTATTCTCTCCAAGACAAATTACAACTAGATAATTTCCTAACATGGTTCAAGTTTGGTGTATTTAAAGTTGTTATTCCCTTTAAAAGCATAAGCAAAGAAACTTTTTTCTTTTAAACAAAAGTTTTGTCAATTTTGCAGCAAAGCAGGAACTTGCTTGTAGCCTTTAATAAAGATCTGACTGTTCTTGTACCAGAAACCTCTGTTTTGGTGCAATCTTTCCTCCCCAGCCCCATCAGGCATTACAATAAATTGTTATAGAGAGTAAGTCACATCAAATATTTGTGTTCTATAATATATAACAGATACATTCTTTGAGAGATGCAGCTCTTCCTCAGAAAAGCCAAGAAAGGAAGGGGATAGTCAGGTTAAACCCTTTATTTAATATTTTTTCTATGCAGTATATAATTGTTAGTTTGGGTACAGTCATAAACTTTCACAACTATGACCCATTTGATCTATCCAGTATTCCAACTGGAACACCCTGCTCACAAAGAATAATCTATCAGAAATATCCTATACTTTTTCTGTTGCTGGTAGACTTGAGTTGGACTTGAGTTTACCATATAGCAGATATTTGCATTTTACTGATAGTAAATTGTGCAATAATATATATTTATATACACAAGCAATTTTAAAAAGTCAAAGTATCTGTAAATAGCAAAAAAAAAAAGTCTCACTCAAGCTTTAATATAGCCTAAGTATAAAGCATAAGTAAACATACTAGAAATAAATATTCAAAATAAACATTTATGCATGGCAAAAAATTTAGGAATTAGATGGTAATTTCTGAAACAACAAATACTTTAAATAAAAAAAGAATTTCAGAGGAAAAGTTCTTAAGACTTGTCACTAATTGCAAGCATGCAAACATTTACAGCTTCCTACCTACGGCAGAGTCTGGATGGTATTCTGTTACACAATAGAAATATCAAAGAAAAAAACACAGCACAAAAGAAAATGCCATGTATTCATGCAACTGTTTTGGTGCAAGTGCATTTGGTTTTGGTGCAGTTGCACCAAGTGTAATTTTTTCATGTTACTAAGATACCTGGAAAAGGGAAAGAAAATCATGTCTATTCTTATCCAGATACCCATAACCTGAAATCATAGAAATTCTGCTGCTTTAATTGCCAGAAGCTCTTTTTTCAGTAATAGAAATAGTCATTTATAACGGGTTTTTTTAACCTGCAAAGTGCTCTTTTGCTGTTTGTTTTTCAACTATTTTCATTCATTTGAAAATTTCAAGAACATCTTTACTTATTTGAAGGGGACAGGAGTATAAAGGGAAAAGACAGACAAGTTCAGTCTCTTTTGTCCTGAATCCAGCCAGAATGCTTCAGATAACATCTTGGGACACCAACTGTTTTCCCTTCTTACAAGAAAAAAATAAGTTTTTGATAAGAATAGCTGCCCTATACAATGAAACCTTGACTTATACCCAGTAGTTTCTGTTGAAAAAAATTACTTGGCAGGAAATGAACATTCTTCCAGTAGCTGAGCCTGACCCAGGAACCATACAGTGTATGATGGTAAGTACATTAGAAATATGACACACGGGCAAAGCGTTTAAACTTTAGCTATCCCAAAAGAAAGCAGTCACATGTAAAGAAATCTGTTTTCAATATATGTATTTTCTTGAAAGACATCCAATGCAGTTCTTCACATGTTCCTGGAAAGCTCTCTGTATATCAGGGAAAAACAAACCCCCTATCATTCTCTGTTAGTGACTGATCTACTCACCAAAGAGGAAAAATAAACATCTTCAGTAACAACTGGTTTGAAATCAGCTCCATTTCCAGTGAAAATAAAAACACCCTAAATGCATTAAATGTTCCATGCCTGATTGTATGACATATTCAAATAGAAGTATATCAAGCTCCCCTGAAGACTCAGTTCTTTGTTAAAGAAGGAGGAATCCACAAAACGTCAGGTTTTTCCACAACTATATAGCCTGTTTGGCACACAACCAATCAAAAAAACCAGACCAAACAAAAAATTTTCAGTCAGCTAGACAAGGTTTTATGGTCTGTGCTGGTCACTCACACCAAACTGGTTGATGGACAGAGACCAGACAACAAAGAATCTTCTGCTACTTCACTGGACTTAGCATACTAACTTGCCCAACAAAAGCATGGACTATAGAAACAAAGGGACAGCCAGGATAATATGTGCATCCTTTACTCTGTTAACAGTCTGCAATTGTTTAACTGAGGACCATCACCTGCAAGTCCTAATGGTACCACTCTTGCACTGGAGGCAATTTCCTTGCAGATCTGCAGGAAGGGGTAGCATGCTGCTGCCAAAGGAACAGATGCACTACTTTGCTTTCAGCTAACCCTGTCTTACTTGAGATACTCTAACCTGAGCCAGAGGGAGAGTGCTGAAGGACAAATTAACTCTTCCACCAGCAGCTGCCACCACCTACTTCCTGCTACCATTTTTTTCCAGGGGAGAGGAGAATATCAGCCTGGGAGTCTGCTAGGCTTCTGGCCATTCATTCAACCCTCAGCCTGCACCCTTAATTGAGAGCCAGAGGGCAGAAGACAGATTTCAGACCAGAAAAAAGGGCAAGGTGGAGCTTCAGAGCTCCTGAAATAGTTAAAGATCACACTATAATTTGGCATATTTGACCTTGTAAGTGTCTGAGCCTGCAACATTATTAATGACCCCGGCTCGCATGCATTTCACACAGGGGAAAACAGAAAGAAAGCAGATGTGTTCTGTGGTAGAATCATTTATTACGTGTTTCTATTTCTAGGCAACTTCAATGTTTTCACAGATCTGTATCTGGAAAAACAGGCAGGTATAGCACAGCAATGTGCATAACAGCTACAAATAATAATATTTATGCCATTTAAAAATCTAGTTCTGGCATGGAAGGTCATATTGCTTACAAAAACACCTCCACATTTGTCAAAATGCCTAAGTGTTATCACAAAACCACAGTGCTATCACTTAAAATATTCAGTCAGAAAGCAATACCATGAAAAAAACTGGTTAACTGCAAAAGTAAATAGAAATATTGAAAAGAATCATTGTATCACACTCAGAGAGAGGCTGGACACCAGACTGGGCCCCCCAGGGAAGTGGTCTCAGCACCAAGACTGGCAGAGTTCAAGAAGCATGTGGACAATGCCCTCAGGCACATGGTGTGACTCTTGGGGATGGTCCTGTGCAGGACCAGGAGTGGGACTTGGTGATCCTTGTGGGTCCCTTCCAACTCAGCATATTCCGTGATTCTGTGATTATAAAACTCTCCATACAACAGTCCCAGTGATTATTTGAATCAATGGTCCTTAAATCAGTCTGGAAAGTTCAGAATCCAAATATATTCCTCAATTCATAACTAAAACCTTAAGACGAACTAAGTGACTTGAATTAGGCCAGAAAAATCAGTTTCTGGTTAGAAGCTACATCTAGCACACACTATTGCAAAATTTATCTCTAGTCTAATAGTTTCCAATCAATTGATTTTCTACATACTAGATTCTCCAAATTTGCTATCTCTAAACATTTAGAAACCACAGCAGTCATCATATTAAATAGGGTTTTTTAATAACCCAACCCTCCTTGTAACTTACTGGAAAGTGAAGCCCTTGGCATGATGGAAATTCTTTCAGTAGAAACATCTATCAGAAAAAGCAGCGCTCACTCTCCACTACTCCATCACAGTTACAAACTAATTTAAATGCATCAACATTTTCATTTCACATGAAACCAGTTCTTATTTTTGTAAATGGTACAATCATTTAATCTAAAACCAGAAAAATAACATTTCCCCTTGATAATTACACAATAATCCATTATTTTCTATTTTATATTTTTTCTATTTTTTTTCTTTTTTATCTTTATTTCTATTTATTATCTATTTTATCTTTTTTATCTTTATTTCTATTTTATCTTTTGCTCAAGCATTATTTTCCATCCCTATTATCTCACAGGGATTTGTCACCAGTGTAATGGCTTTTTTTACAAATCCCTTCTTCCCACTTTCTGTGAATTCATATTCTCTAGGTCAAAGATTACAAATCTCTACAGCTTATACTTCAAAGTTTTGCTGCAGAAAACTGATCTGCTGAAATTTTACTCTTAATAGTGTACAAGAAATAAATTTTCCAAAGAATTCTCCTTGATTATCCTTGGTGTTGACCTCCATAATAAAAGTAAAATATTTTCAATACACTGTGCTGAAACTCTACCCCTATTTGGCTCTAAAACCACTTTCTTGCCCCTAAACACCTGAGAGTAATTCTTTTCAGTTTTTATCGGATTTCCCGCTGAAAATCTCCTTTGGCAATAAATGCATTGGATTCCCTTAAAATCACAGCTTGTATGCTGACCCAAGGAAGTAATTTTTTTTTTTTTTTTTGCATCAGGAGAAAAGAAAGCCCCTACTGACAGACCATTCAGTCTTTTTTTTCTGAGTGAATATATATGGGCAAGACCAAGGACCACTAGTTATTGGGACTTACTAAGTTGGCTTTGACTTACTACCTATTCCAACTTTTGCAAATATTAGAGAAACAGTATTTCCATATTCATTCACTTTTGGTACTTTTAAAACTAAAAGCAGCTTTCAGTCTCATTTCTTTCAATGGGTAAAGCAGCACTAAAATACCTTCTAATGAAAGAACTTTTCAGAACAATGCTGGATCACTTTCAAAATATTAAAAGACACATAGACACAAGCACTTCTATCAATGTTTCATTGTTATCATGTTATTTCCCAGCAATTGTTTTTGTACATCTTCATTTAATTAAAGAAGAAGACACTATCTGCTATATGCATGACTCTGAATTAAAGACTGAATTAATTCTCTGTTTTTCAGTACAGTTCACCATGGTCATGGAACTTCTGGAACTACAATAACCAATGCACTTAGTGCCTTTTCATTGCATTGAAAAACTCATGCATCTGGCAGGCCTTGCATAGGAAGATTCTGCAGAGAAAACAGAGAGGACAAAGAAAACTGCTTTAATTTATTTAACTGATTTAACTTCTCCCCTGTAATAAGCTGATTACCATTACTGAATTGTAACTGCAAAACTACCATAATGAGGGCATTTTATAACTTCGCTGCAAATATTTTTATTGTTCTGGAAAATGATTAAAAACTGAAAAAATGCAAGATTCACTCTGACTTAATTTGGTTTTAAAAAGCCATTTCATGCAATAGCTTCCATATTTTTAATAGACTACTACCCTAATCAAACAAAATAAGCATACAGATTTGTGTCACTGAAGGTGAAGAATGATTGAGCCAGAGAGAACTATTATAAATTTACGCATTTTGAATTAATAAACTTCAATACTATTTTGGTCAGCAAATAATTTTGCAGGGGTTTTGCTTTTCCACTTATCTTGGTTTTGTTGGTTTGTTTTTTTTTAATTTGCATCTTCTCTTCCTTTAAAAGATGAATTTTCATCAGCAATGAGAATCAGACTGTCCTTCAATGATACACAGCCTTACTTCAATATTTCTTTTTATCCAGAAGGATTCAGTGTAAACATGTTTAAGACAATTCTACCTTTAGCACAGAATTCCTGTTTGGTTTTTTAAAACTATAATGTTGGCATATGATAAATACCATTTCTCATGTCCTAAGTTAAGAAGTTAACTTGCCCTTATTTTAAGACTTTTTTAGATGGAAATGGAAATGTGAGTAGCAAATAAAGCAAATTTACATTATGATTCAAATTAAACAAAATTACAGGCCTTGTAATGAAAAGACAACTGTCAAAATGAGTTTTGCATTTAAAATTTTCTCTTTTCTTATAGATATCTTAGAAATGTACAGGTTCTGATTACACATAAAAATTAATGTATATTAGGGTTTCAGTCCTAATTTTATAGGGCAAACACAAAAAACATGCCTTTTTGTCCTATCGGCTCTCTAGGAGTTTCTCAATTCTGAATAAATTAGGTCTTAAGCTATGAAAGAAAACACACCTTTGCCCCTGTCTGGCAGCTTCTGAAGGCTGGTTTGCCCTTTCAACACACTCTTGATTCCAGATACTTCGTCAGTGATTTTTACCAGATCATACATACTATTGTCCTTGAACTTCAGCATCAAAACGTGTCCTGCTGATATATTAGTTGAGATTACTAATTCTAAATGTAATTTAAAACATTTAGTAATGAAATATAAAAACATTAATTGAAATATCAGTTTTTTCTTACCCTAGTTATAACCACGTTATCACTTGGACTTTAAACTTTGTTGTTCTACAGGTAGTGCCTATATCATCAATAAAGATATTGAATGTATAAAGATCTTAACATTTTTAAGCATTCAACATTTAACAATTCAGCTAAATTACCAATTTTGAACAATTATTCTACACTTCTTAGTCTATAAGAAAAAAATCATTTATCACTTCTTGGAATCTTCTTTCCAAAAGTGAGCATTTAGAAAAATTACACTTGTTTAACTGTCTATCTGTAGTAGACCTTTTATCTAAGAGATCTTTCAGTCTAATTCTTTGGTATACCAGTTAAATCTGTCTAATTTTTCTATTTTATATGGTGGAAGACTGGAAAGCTACTGCCTATCCAACATTTCCTGATCGTTTTTCTTTATGATATTCTGGTAATTCATTCTTTCCCACCCATTACTACCTTGTCTCCAGGCAAACAAATTCATTCTTCACTTTAACTCGTTCCTTAAGTATCCCCTACATGTTTAAGCAATCTCAACATCTGAAGTTATTCACATCACAATTACTTCAAATTTAAAAATTACTGAGGAACAGACTACCTCTAGAACATAATATACCCATTTCACCTATACAATCACTTTAATGGCAGCAAAGAGAGAAGGCCAAAAATTTATAATGCAGCTACACAGAAGAACTTCAGGCACTGGACAACCAACAGTACTTAGTTTTTGCCTAACTCAAGGTGAACTTCTAAGATGCAAGATGATGTTCATAGTTTTAAGGAAGTATGCTGGGGCAGGAGTTAATTAGCATGCTGGAACTGTGCATATCAGTATTTTTTCTAAACTGAGTCACATAGCAGATTCTTAATGTGCATGTTTTGGTTCATTATATCAGGTCCTGCCAATGTACACTTCACTTTGAAAACAATACTAGCCAACTAAGAAACAATATTCACTTTGGTTGTTCACAGTCATTTTACTAAAAATAGCTTCAATTTCTTTATAATAGGGCTCTTGCAGTGGGTGGGGAAGAAAAGCACAGAAGAGGAAATGAGTCGAACAATCCCAAATGAAATACAAAGCATTTTGATATCAAAATTAGCACAAAAGAGGTCGGGGTCATGAGTAGAAGATAACTGGATTAATGACCATGACCATCTGACGTAAGACTTCCTTTCTGTTTGAAACACAGAGCCAAGCAGCGTACCAGGCAATCTAGAGCATCCCAATGCAACTTCCCTTTGGAACGTTTTGCTGTAGTCAAACACTACCACCTAAAGAAGTGTGGCAAAACACAACAGGTCTCGAACAGCACAGCAGAATTACCAACTTTCAAAATTATGAGCTTACTGTTATTTCTGTACAAATACTGGACCCAAAGTTACTGAGTGCCAGTGCTTAGGATATGGGTTTCAGTGTTAAAAGCTGTTAATGATTTAAGCCTCCACTTCCACCACAAAATCTTCTCTGAAGTACTAGGTGCATTTTATCTTCTTTATGCCATTTACTTTTATTTTTTATTTATGTTACTTACATAAAATATGATTTTATAGTTACTGCATTATCCTTACCAAGCAAGTGTACCTTCTTGAATGACTTTGCTTTCAAAGCAAAAGCTGTTCCACCTGTAGACCATGTGGCTTTTATGATTTATCAAAAGATGTAAGCAGAATTTCCTCTAAAGTCTGTAGAAGAAGCTAAATCTAAAAGTTTACTTGATGAAGGGTGGATTTAAAACCAGACCACTTGTTGTACTGTCACTGGTGAACAGCAGATATGAAACACTTTGCACAGGGTGCAAAACCCACAGAGGAACTGCATATGATTCAAAATAGTATGCCTGTGGTAAGTTCCAAGCTGTTGTGGTTACACTGCTTTTATAGTTCCCAAATCAATTTGGTCTGGGAGAAGACACAACAGCAGTCAGTGCTGAAAAACAGATCTAAAGACCTGTTGCATCAACTCTGCTTTCTGTTTTTCACTAAAGGGGGAAGTAAGGACAAGAATGGAGAAACAAAAGAACAACTATCACCATCACATTCAAGTTGAATTACAATATAGGAGAAGCAGATAACTGCCTTGAGATAAGGCAGAGTCTGGTTTGTAGTACATGGCATATGTGCTGGACAGTGTCACTGTCTACCAGCACAGGGCTATTTCAAAATATGATTTATTAGCTCACCTTGAGGTACCTATCTCCAGATCTGTAATGATACTTATGACATAAAACTGTAAAGATTAATCTAATGCTAAAAGATTTAGCAACAGCTGTATGTCTTTATTTATTCAATTTAGCAATAGACAGGAATAGTGTCTCCTCCACGCCATCTGGTCTGTGGAACTAATTATTTTAATTGTTCAGTTTGTTGAAGTGGAGCTTATAATGTTTATGCCTTCCAGAGCAAAGCTTAGGCAGGACGATGTGAATGTTGTGTCCTGGAACTCGTATTTTTCTTTGCAACTTCCTGTCATCACTTTAGTTACAAAAGAAGTGTAGTATTACTGCTCAATATGGCTTAAGGATTCTCCTATCACCACCTTTCAAAACGCCACAACACTGAGTGAAGAGAGTCTAAGGGAAGAAAAGTCTTCAGAACTAAGGCTCAATGGGAAACATTTGGAAAAAATGGAGGCTTCATATTTTTGGCTTCTTTTACAAAGTCCATTGACACTGGAAGTGGAACAGCTCAAGTGTTCAACATAATTGTCAAGAAGAGTAGAGAAAATAAGAAGAAACTTTAGTGCAGGAAAAATGGTTTCATTCTTTCCCCATACCAGCTAATAGCACTGACCCAAACTGGCAAAACCAAGAGTGCAGTAGAAAACTTCTAGGCAGAAATCATTACCTGGAAAATTAAACTACTCAATATTCTCTTTTTTGCTAGTGGTACAAAACCACTTCAGTTATTCCTAAATAACTCTTGGCAGACTGGATCTCTGATTTCCCCTCCTCCCTGTCCCTTTTCACATAGAAGAAAAACAGAAGGAGTCAAGCACCACCACATTAATTATTTTGAAGTGTGCTAATGAGTTTGGTGTATCCCCAGACTCAGTTGTGTCATGTAACATCTTCTGTCAAATATGTCATCTGTTTAAGCAAAATGAAATACGTTCTGGAAATGTGAGCCTTGAGACTGAACTCATAACCATCACCAAGAGGTCACTCTCTTTTGAGATTGCTTTCTGAGGTAATAAGGTTTATTTCTAGTGTTCTGGAGACCTTGTGATCTTGTATACAATTCAGTAAGGAATGGTTTTATAAGACACCTGGCTTTTCTCATCTTCTAAAACACTTTTTGGAACATGTGTTCTAATAATAAATACAATTCATAATAGTTAAGAACTACTGGGATATCAGTGCAGGATCTCCACAGGACAGAAGAGTGCTGTCATCCACTTATTACCCTCCTGAAGGAAGTGATTTATATCTCCCTCAGTTCTCCAGTACATCTCAGATACCAGTAACTTTCCATTAAAACTTTTCAACTTCATGTGAAACAAATTTATTAAAATTAATTTTTCTCCTCCTTCCTCCCCTCCCCCACTCCACCCACACCTAAAAGCAACTATTAAAATCTTATTTAATGTACCCCTAGAGTTCAAGAGGGGGTTAAAGAACAGAAACAGGAACTCCTAGTACAGGGATCTAATAGTTTTGCTGAACAGACAGGTGCTGTCATTCCCTTGGTTATGCTACATGTCTGTCTCTATTA
Organism: Leptocoma aspasia; assembly: GCA_013399835.1. Lineage (NCBI taxonomy): Eukaryota > Metazoa > Chordata > Aves > Passeriformes > Nectariniidae > Leptocoma > Leptocoma aspasia. The sequence goes on along the minus strand of VXAX01004535.1, from coordinate 1,935,768 downwards.
CTCCAACTGTGGTTTGAGAGGGCTGATCAGAAAGATATATGACTTGAGAAGCAAAAGAACAGTAAAAATCTGTCTCAAACCTCTCTAGATGAGCCTTTTGGGAGGAAGACTGTCCCCCTCTCCTTTTTGAACTCTTCCCTTAAATGTTGTATTTGTCCAATGTAGAACCACCACCAAATAAAGAAAAGCAGAGCAAGCAATTTGGCAAGGAAGTGACCGTTTAGTTTTGAAAATAAAAAGGATATATTTCTATGATAAATGACATAACTTTATTGCATAACTATTTAAAGCCCATCAATGTGAAATTAACAAAACAGCAAAGCTGTGTTCAAGCTCATAAAGCTCAAGACACCAGTTCTGTTAGATCTCCATTAGCCTTCTGTTAGATGTCAATCAGACTTTCCTTTTTACGGAGGCACATAATATTCTTTTTTCAGATTTGAAAGAACTGAACGTTAACTAGCCTATTTCTTTAGTAAGAACAATTCAAACAAAAAAAAATTCCTTTTTTTTATACACACAGAAAAACATTAAGTTGCTGGGGAAAATGACACTCTGAAGTATTATTTAAGTGCAAATTAAAGGGCAGTTGACAGAATTCCCAACCACATACATCTGTGTATGACTAAGGATATAAAACAAGATCTCATGTGACCTTTCAATCTTAGGCATAATGATTAGCCTATAATATTGCTAGTCTGCTCCCAGCTCTCCTGAAGTCTTATTAAAACACCCTTTTCAAGACACATTTCTCTGCCCCAACAGGCAAATTCCTTTACTGCCAAGAAAAGCAAGCAGGAGGGAAGCGTATGAAATACTGCGTATGTTGTACGACGTGCTAGGAAAGCCAAGCCATCAGCTTGCAGGCATGCTGTCACCAGGTGTAACGAGCAGCAGAAAACACAGGCAGGAAAGGGGCCCACAGCAAGCTGACAAAGGCTGCAAATGTAGAGGCAGCCAGTGTAGCCACTCAGGTTAGGGTAGGATACACCTGGGATATCCCAGGTAGGATAAACCTGAGCAGGCTGGTGGAGTATCAGGCACATGGCAGCTTCACCTCTGTCACTGCTGGCACAATACACCAGTAAATGATGGTCTTGTTTCTACCCCACTATTTAAATTCATTTTGCTTCATTCTTAAAATTCTTTCAAATCCACTTAAATGGAAGAGTAAACCTATTTCATAGATCAAGAAACTACAGTGGGATGATACTCTACGTGTTTTGAACTGGTTTGGTTGTAGGTGGGTTTTTTCTTTTTTTAGATCATCCCTCACTTTTCTCATTTATTCATAGCTCCTAGACCACTCAAAATTCTTTCTTTTTCTCTCCCATCCTGTTACTTGAGCTCTGACTGCACTTTCAGTAGTAATTTGTGGCTTAACAGCTTAGTTCAACCCATCTTCCACTATTAATAGTTTCTGAATTACTTTCTTACAGTAAAAGGTAGGTGAAGATCCCCAAACTGATAGAGCAATAGCAGGTTTCTGGTTTTATCAAAAACCTACCCCCATTTGTTCCTGTTTTCTCCCTCCCACTTTTCTTTCCACCCTCGTACTTCTCACCCTCCTGGACCTTCACCCAAATGGAGGAAAAACAATCACACAACCTGAAAAAAATCATATTGCATCCAGAGACACATTTCAGTTGGCAGTACCTCGATCTGCATTTCTCTGTATGTTACAGTGGTCATGACTAGTGGAATATTCGAGTGGAATGTAAAATAACTGGTTTAGCTTTCAAACGCTGTTTCCTTTTCTTAGAAAAATGGTTGAAAAAAGTACTGCCTTTAGAAATCTTTAACCTTAGTTTTGCAGATCCAAACCCCATTTAAGCAAAAACTGGACAGAGACAACCTACAGCATCCAGAAAAAGTTAAGGAAAAAAGTATCTCCTCCTTACTTGCAGTTAGCTACTAGCTGAAGTACATTCCAGAGTACCCAGAATAATAATTTCAAAAATCATTCCAAAGACTGCATTATCTGTAGTTCAGATTTTTAAAATAATCAGAAAAAGGTTTTGAAAATGATCATTCCTATTCCTCTTGAAGTTTTCCAATTAGAAAATATTTTTTTAAAATTATGAAAACTGTGTGGCATAAAGTAGGGATATATTTAATAACTGGTGTCTGGCAGTTAATTTTAACCAATATGCCCTCATTTCAAAAAGAGCTGCATATATTTTCAAGTAATTAAAATAATGTAAACAGACATAGCCTGTCCAACAAAAAAAGGCAGCTGAAAAACGCTCTCTTTAACTAACCAACAATGTAGCCAGGTTTGCTTTAGTGCTGAAAAGCAGCATATGCCTACTCAGCAATATTCATTTAAAAAGATGTTTATCACCTGCAGACTCAGAACAGGAACAGGTGAAGGTGGAAATGAAGAAAGGAAGAAAAATTAGAGTAGAGTAAGACCAAAGAGTCCCAGCACAACTAAGTGAGAGCCTGTAACGGCACATGCACTTTTCAGACAACCCTAAAGGAATGTAGAAGATTTCGTTTACCATGTCTTGTTCAAGCTGTTTTACAAGAATTTTTACAATTCTTTTAAAAGATTGATATTACAAACAATCACATTTACACCTCCTTCCTTAATCTACCATAATTAATCTTTCTACAGCACTCTGAAATTGTAAATAACGAAGCTGTAAAACAAGAACCCATTAAATCCATTTGTATGAAAATTCTATGGGTTTGAAATCCATTTTCTACTGATAAATTGCTGCAAAATTCACTCGTTCTTTGGCATCTTAATGACAATTACACATGAGCATCTTCATGAAGATGATATATCAAAAATGACCTGTGCTATGTATGAAAATAACATCAATCATGGTATCTTTTCTGATTCCTTGTTAGTACTGTTAGAAACACTGATATTAAAAAAATTCTGATCTGATGGAATTCAGGAATGAAAACCTTAACTGGAAAGTTATTCAAGTTATTTGATTAATTTAGCACATACCATTAAATGACTTTTAACTGTTTTTGGAAACTGAGTTTATTACCATCAGATCAACACAAATATGTAATTATATCCAAATGACTAGAAAGCTTAATGAAAAAAACCATAAACACACTAAGATTAAAGGGAATATTTAAAATCACAGATTCTGTGTCTACTCTGGGGTCATCTCCCAAAATGTCACAGCCCATGCTAATCAAATCCTTTGCATTACTGTAGTTGCAACACAAGAAGTCAGATAAGGACTTGATAAGAGATCCCCTTCATGAAGACTTCTGTCATGAGACTGTCAAACTGTCTAATATAACAATTTCCAGTACTCAGGTTTAATCAAGCTAGACAAAAATGTTGGAAGCACTCCAACTGTTTTATGGCTTAGGGCATCAAGGATCCTGAGATCACTTCCCAAGTGCCGTCAGAGTCTACATCTCCCAGATTTGGAATCCTGGCTTTCCCTGACACTCTCCTAATAACCACAGGAAATTCCACTACAGCAACTTCATGTCTTCATCAGCAAAAGAAAAATGCAGCAGCAGATCCAAAATACCCTCCTTCAAAGATTCATGCATCATAATGACTTTAAATGAAACATCAGCTTTTCAGGATTTAAATACATAGCACCATAATGATAATTTTTTATGTTCCTGGCTGTTTTAGCCACCAGGAATGTTGCCTGATGGACATACACAAATGCCTACTGTTCATGTGTGACAACAAGACTTAGCTGTACAAAGATGACAAAGGGCTAACAAAACCATAATATGAAGGTAAAAAAGAATCTAAAAGAACCTTGATAAAGCCTATAGACCTTTCTTCTGAAAAATTTATTATTAAAGAAATCCTACTAGATGACACATTCCAGGATTTTAACATTTCTTTTTTGTATTTGAAAAAACAATCTTCTCTTTGTTTGGACTGAGACTATTTAAATAATCACTGCCTCAAACTTGCAGTAAAAATACTAATCACCAACTATCACATCAAAATGGTAAATTGAAATTACTGCTTTATTCACAAATATGTTTTCTTGTTCTTACAATACCAATGACTATTTACAATTTTCAGTGTTTTATAGAGATGATTCACTTGAGAAAAAAATATTGAAAAATTTGATAGCAGTAGCAGCTTCATGTTCAGGAACATCTACATATACTACTCAGATTCTAAGTCAGAAACTACAGGTACAAAAATAGAGTTTAATTTCAATCTTCGAAAACTTGTCATGTTTTTGAAAGTGATGATTCATTACTTGTATACATAAGCTTATCTCAGGACTAGCAGACACAGAAGGATTTGTGGTTTATGCATCTAATTTAGAGACAGTTTGCAGGGAAGAACTGCAGAACCTCCTAACTACTGCCTGTTTGTATTTGATTATATATATATAATCTATATAGATAAACATACATATATTATAATAAGGCAGCTCAGAAGTCTTACCTGAGTCTGCTTCATTGCCCGTTCCATTCTGCGAGTGCTTCCTTTCTCCAGTTTGGTCCGAAGGAGTAAGGCTGATGTCTGAATGGCCCAGAACTTTGGCTGGGAGAGCAAGCACTGCAGAGAAAAAGAACAATCTGTCATTACTTCACTTTTAAAGACACTGAAGACAGTAAGTTTTCGACAGTGGTCTCAAGCATGAATGCTGTTTCCTATTCTGTAAGTCAAATATGTTGCTGGAGAACTTATTTGATGAACTGAAGGCCGTACAAATTACCTTAATCTATTTTCAACATAAAAAGTGGCTTTCAAAACCACTTCCTCCTCCTCAGCTACGCAGTGCTATGTTTACGTGTACCCATATGGTGAATAGGCCAAATTGCACAAATTAAAATGGCTACTCAGAATCAAAGGAAAACTAAGAATTTGATCCTGGGCTGACTGGCTCAGCATTCTCCACACCTGCACACTGGGTAGCTGTAGACAGCTGCAGGGATCCTACTTCTCGAGGCTGAAGAAATCCAGCTTTCTCTTGGCCTCTTCTCATATGCAAGGTGACCTGATGTCCACATTAACAGCACTTCCACATGAAAATGTTGGATTTGCTAAGAATCTGAAGAATATTAATTAATATAGAACTTGCCATGACTTGAGAATAACAGGAAGAATTTTTGACTTTAGTAGATGTATAGGGAAAATGGAATAATCTATGTAAGCAGCTTTCCTAAAATAATTTTAAGTTATCACTTGTAACATGCTGCACTGATGCCAGGAGCTTAGTGCCCGTCTCCAACCACCGATTTTTAGGGAAGTCCAACAGAAGACATGCAGCCAATACAATTTTGGTATCTCTTAATAATTTACAGACTGCCTGGCTTCTTTCCAGTATGGTTTTAGACAGAATATACCATTTCTGAAAAGTAAGACAGCAGGAAAGCTTCCTTGCTAATTTTATTGACACTGCAAATACAATCCATCTTCTCTGAAAAAATATATTTGTCTGTAGATATTTGTAGACTGGACAGAAAAGCCCCAGTAGTTTTATTCTTTCCTCTCACAGATCTCCCAAAGCATTCAAAATCATGATTTGCTCATGGTTTGTGTTTAATGCCTGACAAACTTCTGTCACGTTGCAATCTGCTTTTGTTTTCCCTAGTGATTTCAAAGGAAAGGAAGCAGAAAGAAACAATCTAAAACAAAATCCTCCAAACAGAACGACAATAGGAAGAGAGGCAACAGTAAACAAAAGCAAAAATGAAGGCAGTATGAAGGCACCCACAGCCAAACACTTCAACTAATCCTACCCTTTGTGAGCAAGAATCTCAGCACCAACTCCTTCATGACTTCTACTCATTACTGGATTAAGAGGCACCCGAAGGCTTCTATACTGTCCTCTGCATTTTGAAGATCTAGAATTAATTAAGGGTACATAATCACACCTTTCTCTATTCTGTAGATTTTCAAGTCTTTTACAAACTATAATCACTAAATCTGTTAACTCATGTATGTCCTAGTTCTGAGACCTAATCTCTCTCCTGTTTCATCAAACTTCAGTCAAATATCTATTTTAGTTTGGTCTTAAGACAAACACAAGCAAGGACACTAGCACAGGACATTGATGTCTGAATTTATTTTTTAGCAGCCATACCAGGTAGTTGCTAAATCAAACAGCTTAAGGAATTGCTCAGGCAAACACTTGAACAACATTTCCTTTACCTTAAAAGATTATTTTGTGGGAAAGGGCACCCTTTTCTCCACTATTAGTATTCTGTCACACTATTTAATTTTTTACTTCAAGGGATTTTTTTCTATGCTACCTGGTGGTAGAGATCAGTATTAATTTTGCAAAAGAACAATGACGACTGAAACTCTTGGCTAATAACACTCCTAAAGGTATTTTTAGGTCTGATCACTGCCCTTGTCCAGCAGCAGAGTCCTTGTTCTCTCACTGGTTCACCTTAGCAAGCGGCCCATGGAGGGCAGAGCACAAAGTTTCTTGTCCACAGCATGTGGCTCTGCAGGAGAACTGGCAGCCCAGGAAAACCTTTCCTCTGTCCCTGTGTGCACCTCCCACACCACCACCTAAGCAGTGATTTAAGCAAGCATGCTGCATGAGCTGTGTATAAAGTCAAATAGGGAGGGAGGAAATCTGAAGAGAAACAGAGTGGAAGACAAGCAGAGATAATTACGTTTTCACTCCTCTGCAGGAGCAATGACAAGTCGTATTTTGACTAACAATCCTGCTTTTTAAAGGTATTAATGAAATAAAATGAAAGGTATACCTGCTGTAAAATTATAGAAGAAAACTTTAATTTTTCCAACAGTTTTATTGATACAAAAAAGCATTGCAACTGCACATGACAACGAGAAGCAGACCTAGTTTTCATTTAAGAAGCACTTGTAATTTTATACTTATACAGAGCTCACAGTCCTGTGCCAGAATTCAAATGCTCACCTTTTCATTGCCTAATTATGATGTTTAAAGCACCACAAAAAACCTGAAGTAATACATGCATAAAGGGCACAAATGTTTATACTTAAAGGCTGTAAAGAATAGTTTCAGAACATCTAACCATAACTATTAAGCAAGCTTTAATCTTATACCCAAAATGTCCAAATATTCCAGATAATAAATACTTTCTCATAAGATCCAAAGCTTATATTTTCACCTGAAGCTAAATCTAGACTCTGTTAATAGGACTACAGGTTAAAATAAAACATCTGGGGAAAAAACAAAAAACTTAATGAAGATCATGCAAATTTTGTCAACATACTTGAGAGTTCATTATACTGCACCAAGGGCAGCTAAGAAAATTAACGAAATAATTCTGAAGCAAAATCACTATTGAGAATCTTCACAAGTCATCTTTGTTCTTACTTTATGGAAAGGACAATAAAATAAAAAAAGAGAAACACAGGAAGATTAGACAGGCCGAGAAGAAATGAAAGGAACTAAGGTTATGCAACATTTTCTGCACAGAATAGGATATTTTCACATGAGAAAACTGATTTCTCCAATTCTTTCACACATTTTTTTCCTACAAACAATATCATCCTCTCCCATCAGATCAGAATGTAAATAACGAGATGAGCAAAGAATTACACAAACCAGAATATTTAATTCAATGTAACTTCCTTATATGACATGCAAATGAAACAAGATGATGCTGCAAGTCTTAATAACGAAGTAGTCCATTATTGTACAACACTTATAACTATGTAAGAACAAAAGGCGCGTTTTGTTCTTGGAGCAAAGCTTCTCTAGGCAACCTGTTCCAGATTGCTCAAGAAGTTATTGATGCCCTATCCCTGGATGTGTTCAAGGCCAGGCTGGATGGGTCTTTGAGCAACCTGGTCTAGTGGAAGGTGTCCCTGCCCATGGCAGGCGAGTTGGAACAGGATGGCCTTTAAGGTCCCTTCCAACCCAAACCATTCTGTGATTCCAAGTAATACCTGAATGGTGAGATAGATAGATGACATTAGTAATGACACCCAGATCAAACCCAGCCATAGATTTCTGTCAAACCCAAAAATCAGGTACCATTAACGAACGATACAGCCTCAGTATTCAGAATTTAACACAGGTGTGAAGCACTCCCTGATCACTCTTATAACTTTCTGTCAGAGAAACAGAGAAAGAGTCGGTCACGACTCACAGAAGGTGAAGACTGTCAAAGAGAATCTTCTGCCTTCCTCCATCTACTATTTAAAAAAGTTGGAGTTCCTATAGAAATTCTTCCTGTCATCAAAGTCAGGAAGAGCTTACTTGGGCATGTAAGACATGCTAGAAAACCTGGAACAGGTAAAGATGACTCTTGTTAACTGCAGCGCTAATCTATTTTAAAGTTTTCTAATTTTTCCTTACGATAAATCTATGCAGTAAGGCTATAGTTTTACTCCAGAAGCTTGCTCACTGATAAACTACCAGTAGCCTAGCAAAGTATTGTGATTGCTATGATGGAAGTATAATCTGAAAATGGACTTACAAACTAAGCAATTTTAATTGCAACCAGTTGTGGAATTCCTAAAAATTGGCACACCAGTCCATCAGCGAACCAAAAATATTCTGCTTATTGCCCAAACTGCCAGGATGTGGCAAAATTATTTAACTGAAGTCACAGGCATGAGGCACCCTGAGGATAGCTCTGTTCCTCTGTCATGCCTCCAAAGACATGACCCTTAGTTCAGATTCAGCTCACGTTATTTGCTAACTTATTTTAAGTTACAAACAAACAAGCACAAAACACTGGGGAGAATTTAGAGAAAAAAAAGGAAAAATATTCCTTTTAAGTTCCTTATATTATCCATTTCAGTTAACATACTTCAGGAGTTTTGTTGTTTACTTTTCCAAAAAAACCACACATTAAGATTTTCAAATTACTCAACACATCCCAATGCAAAATGGCAACCTTTTAACTCATTCTGTGCTTTTCTGTAAAATGAGACACTGCCATGGCTTTTTTCCCCCATTCTATATCCTGCACAGTAATCAGGTGAATACATAAAAAAACCAGTGGGTTACTAGTATGACTGAGGCATGAACAGGGAGAATGTGCATTTGCCTTGTATACATATCTGTTAATCTCTGCTGAATGACTTTATTACTGAAAGCTAACTTAAAAGTGTTTAATTTGTTTTGATGTACACAGCAAAGAACTGGCAAAAACTTCTACGGAATTCATGACTAAGAACAAGAGGAAAAAATCCGTATGATATTAGGGAGAATGTGGTTTGCTTTCCACATGTTATTCTCATCCAAATAATCTGACACTTAAGTTTCTGTATAACTAATGCAAGTTTTTCTTCTAAAAAGTCATGTTCAAATGACACTAATTTAATTTGAAATTTTTTGGAAATTTCTCCTAGTACTAAAATGGTGACTGAAAAAGCAAAATGAAATAAAATTAAGAATTATCAACTTAGAGAAAAACCTGAAAGATGCCACATTATTGTGGAAAAACTCCTTACATTAAATCTTGGTTTTTTAACAGAATAGTGTTTCATAAAAGATACTCCTTGCATTTCTGGAAAAAGGTATGTACAGAAAACTCTGCCCTAGAAAGTAGCTAAACGAACTTTATGAAACTATTTTTAATTGCCTAAGAAAGATTAAGGCAATCCAAGGTCCAGAGGGATGTAAAAATAATAGAAGTTTTGAGAAAAGTCCTTAAAATATTAACTCCTTTACTAACCAAGCTCAAACACAGATGATCTGCATTAATACTGGCGGCATCTGGTTGAAATGGGATTTGTAACTTTAAACAATAATTCTGTTAGAACCCTGTAAGTTAAAATAAAGTACATCTGTGACTAAGTGGTTTCCAATACCAGTGCACTTTTAATGTTTTAGTGAAAAGCACAAGTATCAAGAGGGCAAGAAAAATACTAAATTTCTAGTTACAATTAAGCAGCAGAACCACGGCTTGGCAACAGAACAAGCCAGTCAGTATGACCACTTTTAGCTTTTCTGCTTAGAGTAGGAACACGTAAAAATTTCCTGTTGGCTCAAACAGATCAAGTATGTTCAAATCAAATATACATACCTATTCTGCTGTACATGCTCATCCCAAAGATTTTAAAATAAACAGGAATCAAAAGAAGATTTGATTATGTGACATCACTAACAAATGTATGATACTGAGGTTTCACAGAGCTCAAATTCCTCCTAGTAGTGTTTTTATTCTTATCACAACACTCAACAGTTTACCAATCCTTCAGTGACCACAAATTAAGAGGAAATTATAATAACTACACACATACACAATAAAAAACTAAATAAACAACTAAAACAATAAACAACTAAAATTAGTTACTGTTTTCTAAATAAAGCATAATAATTTTCTAAATGAAGGCATATTTAACTGGAAAAGAAGTAGTATTTGATGTTTAAGCTGATTTAATGTGTGTGACAAAGGATTGCTTTTAAGCACAGAATGCAGTTGTGCTGGTGAATATAAATATTTTAATGTAAAAAATTGCTTAGCAACCAGATAAAGGAGTTATTTCATCTTCTTGTATCTATATTTAAATTAAAATTTTCTATTTTGCAATTATCATAGTACATACGCTCTTCATACACAAAAATGAAATTTCCAATAAATATAAAAATGCATTCAGAATTGCAGAACACTGAAGAACAATTACAATAAAAAGTTTTTTGTCTTTGATACACCATTATCAGTTCAATGCTAACCCCAAGACTTTTCCTCTTTTTATTTTCCACTGTTGTTATACACAAATCCTCTCTGTTTAATGATATATAATTACTGTATGTAAATCTCTAAATGTATTTTTATGTAACTGCATTGAAATGGAACCACAAACTAAAATGTGTAGCTGTAAACACCTGTTTGATTCATCCCAGACAGACTTAATGCTATCATTTCAGAGAGGTTACTTTTTTTTCATACTAACAGGGGTGCTCCTCCAGTGTCTTCATAAATCATCATTTTATTGAAATTGAATAATCTCAAGTTCAGACAGAAACAACTCCATTCTTCTATACTTAAATATATATATGAAATACTTTTCATTTCTCTGAGGGTATCACTCTTAACGCATGACAACTTCACTTTAGGTTCAAAATTCAAACAAAACCTGACAGCCAGGAAAGATTTCCTCTTGTACAGTAAATTGGAAAAGGTAGCAACACATCAAACTCAAGCCTATTGACTTTACTACTTCTACAGGAGAACTTCTACGCATAGAATCCACAGTACAATTCCCAGTTTATATAAAAAATCATGAGTATGAGATAGTTCTAAACAAACCACAGTGGTTAACTTGGGAACAAACAAATAGGATGAGGAAGTAAATTATTTTAAACCATCCTCTCTTTCCAGCTTCTGTCATCCATAATCACTGGCATTGCACATAACATTCCCAAATAATATTTTTGGAATCTGCACCACTACACGAGATGGCAATTTGAGCACCTATAAATTCCTCACCTTTCTAAGTATTATGAACAAGAAATATTTGACTCCATGTGTCAGTAGTTCGATACAACATACTAATGTGGAAAGAAAAACAAATTTGGGGCAACAGGGGCACCTGTTAATTTGTTTGACAGCAAACTTTCAGATAAATAATTTCTAAAACATTAGGATTGCTTTAGACACGAGCAATCAAGCTGCATATTCTCCAGTCACATTTTATTAGATACGAACAACTTCATATTTTCTAAGGTCCAACAAGAAAAAAATTACATTAGGATTTCACTCCAGATGACTCTTGTTTCAAATAGACAAATTCTAACCCTATTTGGCACAATTATGTCCTTGGAGAGCAACATAAACAAGATACAGGACACAAACAAGGACAAGAATTTTTTTATACCTTGAAAATGCAAGGTTTCCATAAATACTATGACAGTGGATATATTTAGTGGCTAGCAGGAAGGAAGAGAAGAAAAAATAGTCTTTATGCAGAAAATTGTTCCTAGCATGGACTAGCCAACAGACTTTGCAGACTGGTTTTTGGTTGCTTTTTTTTTTCTATTAGAAAAAGAGCTAAACAGAAGAAATACACCAGTGTGTATTGTAGTCTACTACATCTTTCCTCCTCAAGATCAAAAGCACTGCTCAGGTATCAAACAAAGATCAAAGTTGGTATGTTTACCAACTATCAAACCCGGTGCTGTATATGCCTTGACATATCTCTTTAATTTCACACTTTCACTAAACATGGAACTCTCTCCTACATTTCCAGTCATTCTAACAGGGTTTTGGACCAGAAAAAAATCAAAATATTATCAACTAATCTTGCAATTTAGAAGCGTATATACACCAACAAATGATCAACTGTCTTCAAAATTTCTACCTATTTCTCTGAAACAGACTGCAATTTTAGGTAGCAACCAAAAGCATCTTTTTCCATATGGCTTTGACAACTAGAACTTAAAAACCAACAATGTGCAAAGTCTTTGGAGTTACAGATTACTAATTGGTTTAACAGTCTCAGGGCAAAAACGAGCAAGACAAGGATAATTTACATATTTTTCTTCGCAAACATGACAACTTGCATTACACACTTCTAATTAATTATATTTCAGGCATTATTCCAAGTCCTGTGTTAGTGTTTCTATTTCAGTGTTGCATGAGAAAAATAAGTTATTACTTGGTTAGGTCTTAAATACTGTCTTGCCTAACAGCGTCTAATATAAATTCTACATGGCACCTTTAGAGCATTATGCCAAGACCTTTGCACTGTAACAACAAAATAAAAAATAAAGCAATGCTTGAGCCTGTATGAAGTGCATTAGCAGAAGTTCTGTATTTTTGTTTATTAGGTCTCTTGGTGTTTCAGTGAGTTGTTACATCATGACAGCATGCTACAGAGTCAACTGTGATCACCTGTGCTTTTTTTAAGGCCTCTTGAAGATACCATGATTTTAAAAAATCATCTGTCAGGCAAACGAGAGAGACAGGCAGAAATCCTGAAAGTATTAAAAGTGACAGGAGAAGCCTGACTTTCCTGCACTGGCTGAGACATCAGCATTTGCACAGTGCCACTTTCCAGTACTGCTTTAATATTCCATCTATTTCAGTAGGTTTAGACCACACATTCAGCATATTTCTCCCAAAATCTAAAGCTATTCACTCAACTGTATGACAAGGGTTTATTTTGGTCTATAAAACTAATCCTGGTACTGTTGAACTAAAATAGCTTTTCACCACAACAGGTGTTAGCTGATCATTAGCAGAGCTGGGCTTAAAGCTCTTAACCACAGCCATTAGAAATACCTCTTGGTGTTAAAAAGTCAAGAGCAAGGCCAAAACACCATCAGTGATCTGCATCAAGGGACTAGTTTAATTAGAATGGCATTTTTAAAATTCACTTTGTCTAGTCTTGTCTGGTAGCCTCAGCACTCAAATTAAAACATTACATCATTGTAAATACAGAGTACCTTTCGTTGACTCCTACCACTAAAACAAGAAGACACTATCTGATTTTTTTTTGCATTGCTATATACTTCAGTGTGTTTGAATGAGATTTTTTCATATACATAATTTCAGAAGCTTGGACTATTTAATGGATTTGGAGTAAAGTATTAATTATGAGTGCTATAAAATGAAACATATGCGTACACACACATACTGGTTACTTTTTTTAGTTTTCTTTTTGTCCATACACACTTTTATAAGGCAAAATGTTAGAAACCTCTCAGGTAAACAGTTACTCATTTACACTATGCTAGACTGATCTAGAAATGAACGCTAGACTCAATAGAGAAGCAATTATATTGCACTTACCAAAAGGCAATTTAATGTTCTCAAGTGCCTCATTTAATCTTAGTCCGCAAGTGACTGACTCTCTCTGAAATTTATCATATCTGGAATTTATCACATCTGAACGTACATTAAATACAGTATAAGAGTTATTTTGTAGCTTGCTCATTCAATTCAAAAGTTAGAAGACAAGACTGGAATAAATTTTCTTCTCAGAAGACTTAAAAAATATCCCGATACATGAAGGCTAACATATTTTCACTTCAACTGTATTTTCCACAGCTTTTTTACCCCACTTAAATAGTGTTCTGTAGCAAGTGGTAGGTCATGATAACATCCCCCCACTGGTATCCTCATATTCTGTCCTGCTTATCGTTCTACACATATTTCCCCTCCATGGCACTTGTTTTAAGCAGTAACTCTTACACCTTCTGGTATCTACCTTGCAAAGGGACAATTCTTGCTTCTAGGCAACTGTGTATGCTAGATCAGCTTGGAAACTGTGCTGGCTTGTGTACCACTTCTGTAGTACCTAGAATTTCAAGCAATAAAAAAAAAATCATGCAGGAAATCTTGGAAGTTAGTTCTTTTATCTGCTCAAAGATATTTGTTACTATCCTTATTAGAAATAGCAAGCCACTTCATTATCTTTCTTCACCTTTCTTCTACCTCCTCTTAAAAGAAAGCAACTGTGGTTGGAAAAACTCAACACAGCCTCTTCTCAGCAACAGACCAACATTACTTCATATTCACCAGCAACTTTTTCCTTTGTTGTCAATACTCAGACTCAGCATAGTAAGCTGACTATACAGCTGAAAGTCTCAATTGAGAAAAAGGATGACTTCCTAAAGAAAATATCCTCAGACTTTACAGCTTGTTTGTTCCACTTGTTTTCATTAGCAAAGGAAACATAGGCAATATTCAGGTTAAATGAGGCTGCCTTACCCCTGGTCTTGGTTCTTCTAAATAACATTAGTCAGGAGAACACCCAACTTCTCTTTCCATTCTCCATCACCATCTCATTTGAAATCTGAATAATCTTGAGTCCATTTTGCCTCTTCAGTGAATTTTATTTTTGAAGATCACAGAGCAAAAAGAATAATAGAAGAGGTCTAGATCTGCTGCTTTTACTAACAGATCTAAATATGTTGTTCTGTTATTTTTCCCTCCTTCTGATTCCAGGTACACTCCCTCACATGCAGAATACCAGTCAAAACAACTCACCCTCCTTCTCCCCAGCCACACTTTTCAGAAGTGTAAAGGGAAATGGTTAAGCACTGTTAGAACAAGGTTCATAACCAAACATATGAAATGCCGTAGCTGTTCCTTCCTCCATTTATAGTCTTTACATCTTCTGAATACACATCAAGAATTTTCTCAGCTTTTAAGTTGGATGTTCCTATGTTTTGTCTTGGAAAATCTGTCTCACACCATAACCCTGCAACTCAGAAACACCTAAATATTGTGTGTATTAAAAAAATGAAATAAAAGCATGTCCTTTGACATGAACATGGAGGTAGTGGAACAGATCTCTAGCCAGAAACAGAAGAAACACAAGCACATGATGATTGTCTTTCCAGCTAGCTCTGAATGTAGCTCTGCAGATAAAACTGAAATAACAGCCCAGTGTCCCCTACATGATACAGTTCACAGGGAAAAAGGTCAGAGAAAACGAGCACTAGAGAAATCTTCCCTTTCAAAGGAAGTCTCATATGTTCCACAAAAAGAGCTGTATGAAAGGAATACAAGGATCTATACTTACTGGAGAATTTTCAGTGGAAACAAAAGACTCTAAGAAAGCTTTGTATGAATTTAAATGTAACAGAAACACAAAAAAGCAAGCTCATATTAGCCTGCAAGGAACAAAAATATAATAAAAAGTATGGATAGTGAATTATAAACATGATCCTTTGCTTCCACATAATGCAGTCTGACTTCACTTGCATGCATGCAGGTTGCATGCAGACTTAACTTGCAGAGAAAGCTATGGAAGAAACAAATACCAAAATTCAAGATAATTTTAGACACAGTGAAATAATCAACTCAGATTAGGTTTGGCTAAGAAAGTTTCAATGCTTTTCCATTTTTAGGATTTTCTACTCTCTAACAACAATACAAAGATATTATCAATGAAATTAGTTGTTCAGTTCCTACTTATACAACCAAATTGCAGATGTATACTGGATGTCCAGAATTATATAAGTTTTCTTCCAGATTAACAGGCATTGGTAGGCTGATATTTAGCAGGTATTTAAGAGCTTGATGCTCTCTTATGATACTAAGTGGTACACATATTGTGTCCTCATGTAAGATGTAAAAGAAGAATATTTTTCTATGCTGTTGCCTAATCTGTTTTTTGTGTTGTATCTTGGTTTGCGTTTCTCTTTTCATTTTAAAAGACTATTTAAGTTCAGAAGTAAGCTTTCCTTGTAGGTTCACAATTTTTTTTTAGGAGAAGAAAGAAACTAGAGAAGAAAAGAAAATGTCATGAAAAAAAGAAGACACTGTTTTATTTAAAGGAATTAGCTTTCAATGACCAGTGAAGGGTAAACCACAAGATATGGCTCCTATTTTCACTTAGGAGGGAGTCCAGCCATATGACTGACATTTGTTCTGTTGTGCCAAACACATCACTTATTCTGTGTTATGCTGCAAACAACTTCAGCCAGATTTGACTGTAGTAGCATTGTTTTTTTCAAATCTCTGGTTTGGACTTATTCCTGAAACAGCGTAAGTACAGACTTCCACACCACATCACAGTACTGCATTTATTTCCTAAGGCCCAATCTCAACAGTAACAAATCATGATTTTGGATATGAAAGACTAGACTAACTCTTTGGTACCAATGATAAGGATTTCCCTAGTTATTAAACAACAGTAAATTTCTCATTTTAACTGCTGAGCCTCTGGAATTTCACCATCTGTGCCAAGATTCTCAACACATCATGTGATCTTGAGGTTATATCCTGAAAACCAGAACAGCACTTTTTTTTCTTTTTCTCTGCACAGGTAGTAAAATAGTGAACCTGGTTTGACAATGGCTAGATATCGTATTTTAAAAATAGATAATTTCAGGACTGTATGCAATGGTACACACTATCTGTGAAATTGCAGTCTATTTAGTCTCAAGACAATTGAAGCAAATGACTGAAAATAAAGCTGCAATTTAGAAAAACTGTGTCAGTGGAGGACATTTTCTAACTTGTTAGAATAGGCCATGTGGGAGAAGAAATAAATCCTACTCCCCTTGTGTACTACCACAGTAGCTCCTAAATCCTCTGCCCTTCATGCTCTAGCCTCGCTTCAGCCGTGCCTCTCCTCTGACATAGAACATTTTTGGAACAGACAGTGCTACAGGTTAACTCATCCTCTGCTGACAGAAATTTATTCTTCAGGAAGACAGTTATGACTTTTAATCTTTCCATTTGTTACTGCTGCCAGTGGCTACAGGCAAAACCCAAGATCTTTCAATACTTTCTTGGGATTGGTCAATTTTTTTAAAGTAATAATTCTTACTCAGCAAAATGCAGGTAAAACTACACATTAAGGTTCCCATTCCCTTTTTTCTGCTTTACTTGCTTAAACTTTTCAGGGCAAACTCACTGCTTTCAAAATTCTGGATGTCAGGAAAAATTCTTTAGGCCTGACAGATCCTGCATCCTTATGCAACTGACCCAGGTGGTGGGATTAGTCTGTTCTGCCTGCCTACTCACATTTATGAGCTCACCACTATGTTTTTTTCCATAGACTGCCAGTGATACTTCTTGTTTATGTGGCCTATCAACAGCCTCTGGAAGAATGCTGCTTTATATACTGTTGTTATCTGATAGACTTGTACTCCAACAGCAACTTTTATCTTTAATTCTACAATGATAACTTCAGTACAAATATCCTTTTACAATAATTATTCTTAGAATACCTTAACTCAGAATCTTTCGCAGGAAGAGAATATAGGGTAGCAAAAATACTTGTTCTCAGACAGATTTGGAGCACAACCATAAAAATGACAAAAAACAATGAAGCTTTAAAAGTTGCCTTCACAGCCTCACTAGAAGGCATTAAATCATCTTCTTGAAAAGAACTAATTTAAATGTTTTCATAATTTCGTAAGTTTAATATTAGTTAATGGCACAAGAAGAATACCAGTTGCATACAATTTTTACATTGTAAAATACACATGTCCCGTTTATGAACCCATCCTATAATGATATTAACTAGTAAAAATCAGCTACTACATTTTTTTCTGTAACAGGCACAGTCAAAAAAATTCAGGAATAATTACATGCCTAGACCAGTGATTTATAGTAAGGCTGCCACTGACTTGATTATTTATCTGTGTCAGAACAAATGACAGAAGTTCTATAAAACACCCTCCCAACCTTCAGTCTGTAAGAAGAGCTGTCTGTAGAACAGTGAGACACAGCAAAAGAAAAACCACACAATGCCAGACAGGGCTCTACAGGGAGTGTGTTTACGTGGCTTTTCCCCGTTTCAAATGCCAGCATCCACCACAAGAATTCTGCCTACAATGGTCTCTATGGTTCAGCAGTCTACACACTGCAATACTTGGTGTTCACAAGTAATGTGACACGTTAATGCAGAGGGCATGCCTCACTTACTGCTTGGTGGGCTAAGGGGATAGGAGATGGCTGGAGGTGACAATTTCAGTGAGACTTCTAGGATGGCCTCAACAGTTTCCCTAGAGTGTTTTAGCAAGTCTTCATGTCCATTAAAAGATACTTGATTTCTGATTTCATTCAGTTCCTTCCTGACTTCACCAGCAGAAATATTTTGTCTCTTTACAGAGCTACTGCACTCACATGCAAGAGCATCAAGCTGCTGGAGGCCACCAGCACCCTGGCTTTAAACCCTATGTGCAAAAGTTTAGTTTGCAGGAGCAAAACAAAACTGCCACCTTCCCTTCAGAGCCTGAAGACACAATAGTCCTGAAAGAAGACTAACTCCTTAAGCAGCAACCAAAAGTGAGGAAGGAATGGAGTAAAAATAGTCAGCGATACATTAGCAAGAAAGGAATTAGGGAAGATGAGAGCAAGAGTGAAAGATAAACAACAAGCAAGCACTGACAAAGAAGGGCTGAGAGGAATATGGCATGGGTGAGTAAACAAAAAGGGAAGCTGACACAAGCACAAGTGACTAATACTAGTGGGGGAAGAGTGAGAGACTGCTGGAGAGCATGAAAGAAAATCCTGTCTTGGTGGGCAAAAGTGAGTAACATTCCTAAATCTGACAGAATTGTGTAGAGAGAAGCTATAATCTGAATATATTTATTAGAGACAAATGGCAGTGTCTGAGTCGTGCTTTGACTTGAAAGAAGCTACAAGCATGAGCTGTAATGGATTAAGATTCAAACACAACAGTCTAGTGTCTGACCAGCTGTATTATGCACAGAAACCACAGCAGTTATTAAAATCACTATGAAAATTGGGCAAAGAATCATAGATTGGGTTGGGTTGGCAGTGACCCTTAAAGGCCATCTAGTGCAATCTCCCTGCAATGATCAGGGGCATCTTCAACTAGAACAGGCTGGCCAGAGCCTCATGCAATTTGACCATGAATGTTTCCAGGGATGGGGCATCTACCACATCTCTGGGCAACTTGCTCCAGTGCTTCACCACCATCTTCATTAAAAATTTCCACCTTATGTCTAGTCTGAAGGAGCTACAAAGACATTTTACTTTGACAAATGAAAGAGGCAATCTTTTTAGTTATGTACCCCTATGGTTTACAGCTTTATTACAGCTACAACACACAGAAATAAACACTTGCCTACTACAGATAAGGAAAAGACACGATATACAGACACATAAAGACACACACTGCAGTTCTTGCACAATAAGCTGTAAGATGAGAACTGTGTCCTCACCCCAGCCACTAAATGTCCTGCTTGCTTTCTGACTCTTACTACTAAGCTACTAAGCTTCAGACCATGCAAGCTGTTCAAAATAAAAACAAATTTCTAAACATATTTCCTTCCTTTATTCCAAAACAGTAAGGCTTTGACAGATATGTATTAAACTAAAAAGCAAAGAAAACATAATTTCTAGCAAACAACAAAAAACCAAATTAGGTACAATACCCAAGGCATATGCTTTCCCTCTCCTGGTGTTGCAATTATGAAATCAAACATCTAATCTTACGGCACGGAAAAACCTTACACAGTCTATTTATAAAAATCTGTAAAAAATATTTTCTCTCTCATCTTCTGTTTAGACTAACAAAAGTCATCGGAGAATGTGTTGGCCAATGTATTCTGACAAATGTACTTAAGAAAAATCTAGCTGACACAAGACATGAAGTCCTTCAAGAAGAAGAAAAGAGCCCAAGCTCCAATTTAATTAATGCAAGACATGCTTAAGGATAATATAGACAAGACAGCAAAATCTCAAATATGTCAAAATATATCAACTAATACCTAGTGTCATGATTTTTATTTCTGTTCAGAAAAGGTCTCAAATCTCAGCTTCCCAGATAGAAAAGCATTAGTGTAAATATTTTAAAACATTTTTGCAAATCGAAACAAGAAGAACATGATGCTTTTAAACATTTTATTGGCCTTTATTTGAATAGTCTTCATAACTAACAGCTCTACTTGCTATGATTAATGCAGCCAATCCAAACATGTCAAAAGTATTTATGTTATACCATATTATCATATATACTATATTCTAGGCATATGTTATACCAGAAGAAAGTCTGAAATTTCTCACAGTAATCATCATTTATGTCATTTATGATACACATTGCTTGAACAGTCCACTAAATGAGCTGACATTGATTCTATCTCCTGATGCAATGGCCTAACCTTCATCAATGTAATATAAACCTTTCTTATTCATGTATTTGCATAACTGGAAAGTACTCTTCATAAGGCTCACAAGCACTTCATGTGAATTGCCTTATGAAGCTTTCCTGCATATTTGATGTTACAAATAAGTACTAAAAATAATACTTTGCTTTAGTGGTCTGTAAATTATACCAGTAAAAATCTATTTCTGGAAGAAAAAAAAATCCAGCTGAGCAATGGGGTTCTGCTGGCAAGAATAAAAGCTTCCCCCCTTTAGTCATATAATATCTAGTCAGTACTTGAATTCAAGCATTCTATAAATACATGTAAAATAAATGTGCATACACCCTCTATACAAATGTATTTAGATGCTTCACAAATGAATTTAACCTTAACACCTTACTTTCTGGCCAACAGCACATTAAAATTCCATTTTTCTACTTAAACATGCTATTTCTGATAAAAGAAAGGAAATATTGTGGAAATACCAGAATCAGAGCTCTTAATCTTTGTTCTTCTGTAACTTAGAGGGCACCACACCATACCGAAGCCAACAAACTCCTCACACAAAGGCAGGACAATGCATAAAACCATAGCCAAAATCACTGCTGAACAGAACTGGATTTACTCAAATGAGGACAGCTAAGCAAGTAAGCAGTATTTCCCTGAATAAAAGGTGTAAGTGTTTCTTGGGAAAGTTTTTCAAAAATAGTTACTCCAAATCTTTCTCCATTACATCTCCTTTCAAAAGCCCATTGGTCTATAGACTTAGAACTTGATTAAGCATTTTTTTCTCAAAAATATTGAACTGTTAATAAATGCACAGAAAATACCAATTAGAAATCCTTTCCAGTAGCTTGGCTACCTAGAACTTCAAAAAGAAAAAAGACCAAAGGAAATTGGGTAAGATAGTTTTAATACTTATCAAGTTCGTATTACGTTTCTCCCAAAGTAGCTAGACTAGGCTATAAGTGACTGCATCCCAAAGAACCAAGGACAACAGGACAGTGATATTTTACTGATGATAAATGAATCAATGAGTATCAGATTTGCACATTTCAGACACCTTGGGAGGGACTGCATATTTCATGACTGCAATCAAAGACTATGACATTGTAATCAAACCTATCTTAAAGTGTATTAAGTCACAAAATATATGTTACTTGTTCTATATTTCATTTTTAACATAGACCATAAAGATTGTTTGGTGAACTGATATGAAAAATGTTCTACTTCCAGTTGAAACATAGACATGCTATCATCACAGAAAATTAAACTCAAGTTGTTTAGACACTAGCAAACAAGAATTCAACCACCTTTATTTTTTCAGATGCTATGGAACAAGCAAGATTAGAGTAATATTTGAAGTATTGGGTTAGGAAGAAAAACAAATGAAGGGATGATATTTAGGTAGGTAGAGAAGATGAGGGCAAGACATTATGATAGATATATAAATATTAAGAATAATTCTTCCTCATACAGTAGCAAAACGATAAAAAATTTACTTTGAAAAAATGGAGGATTGGATTTATGCCTTGTTTAGTTCATCTGTGCCATCTCCAGCCAAACAGTCACTAAATATAGTGAATTATACACAGAATATAAGTCACTAAAGAAAGTGACTGCTACTACTAATAACACATGAACTGATAATCATAACATCACCAAAAAGGGGTTACTAAGCATCAGACAGAATAGCCTTATTTCCTTCAGATGATACTTCAGACAGCATTTTGTTGAATAGTGGGTTTAATTTCACCTTCTTGTTGCAATGAAAACTTTCTTGCTGAAGTAAATTATAATAGTTATAACTGGTGAAGGACATGAGAGGGGGAAGGGAAGCCTGGGACATGTCAACTGGCTGTCAGAGAGGCTGCTAGAAAAAATAAGTGAGCTGCTGATAGATAAAGGACGAGGAGGGAGAAGAAAAGCTGCTGTGGGAAAAAATGTTATTAATTGTCATGAAATTTGCCTGCTTAACTTCTCAAACCCTCAGACAGGCAAAAAAATCTATTAATATTTAAACATGATTTTCATGTTCTTTTACCAGTGCAGTTTCAGTGAGCCCACTAAAATCTATTGCATGAGTAATTCTGTATGGATTATACAAAAGAGCACACCATGCTAGAAAGGAAAGGCTATCCCAAATTTCTTGCTCAGAAAGGCACACAATAAATCAGGAATCATCTCTTGCAAGATGCAATTCAAGCAGAGCTGCGGATCCCATGGACTGAGGGAAGAATGCAGACCACAGAAGAGAACAAAGTTGAAAGGGATAAAAGTGTCAATTATGCTGAAATCTGACCCTTTGTAAAATAAACCAGCTTCAGACAGACTGTTACTTAATCCCAGTTTTGGAATGGAACGCAAGCTTCACCCCTGCCCTGCAACACATGTACTACAGCACCCAGTTACTTCACCCTAAAACATCTACATACAGCAAACATAACTGACAACAGCAGGCCAGACTCCTACCCACAGAACACTGCCAACCCAAGTACCAGCTGCTTTGTGAAAAAGCTTTCAAGAGATCCTGCAGAGTCTTTGCCCACGCAGCAGAAAGAGGTAGCTTCTCTTTTGCCACACTCAATCTGATTTCCCAGCACTGTGTGATGGGCCAGAAGGCATACATGCACTAAATTAGCAAGTGTTTAGATCCTGACATTCCTGCAAAATGATTCAGACCTTTGAATAAAGTCTTTAGAAGAAAAAAAAGTAAATGAAAGAAAAAAAAAAAATAGACTAGCTTTGAATTCATTTACTTAAAAAAAGTCTCACTAGTAAATAGGAGTGCTTTGCTGAGAGAAAGCCTTTGCAGTGTTATAATCTTGCAACCAACAGAGGCTATTCAAAATGGGCAACACAGCTTAGAAAAGAAGTGAAAGAAACTTTTTATAAAGCCACAAAAGTTACAGCAGTAGAGACACATGGCACTCTTAATGAGCTTTTCAATACTCTAGCTGCTTATAAAACATTAAAAAACTGCAGCCATTTTCTCAGCAGAGAAAAATGCACTGCTTTTATTTAAGCTATATAAACAACTTCTCTTTAGAAACCAAATTGGCATGTTAGTTTTATAGAGTTTTGATAGGAAGGCTTAACATTAAAAATATCGTATGCCGTGATTTGATTGCTCCCTAGTTCCACATTAATATCGCAAATGCCATAGAAAAGATGAGAAAAACAAAGCATTTCCATTTCCACCTTCCACTCCCTCCTCCTAAAGCCCCCTTCTACAGTGAAAGGCAGAAGAAGTATTCATATATGCATATTCATACACACACACACTCAATAAAATGTGCACTATAATTCTTCACTGTGATTTTCAAAGGTACCATACAACATCAGCTTCTATTACACTCAATAAATGCCCACCTCTGGAAAAAATAATATCCAACCATTCTAAAATTCCTTAGTAAAAATGGTCTCTTATGGAATCAGTAGCTCAAAACAGGGGAAAAATATTCCCATCTGGTCTATCTTTAGAATACATAGTAGTCCTTGGATTTTGCAGACTCCTTCCACATTCTCCAAGTCCTCCATCAGACCTTGGTATCCCTCTCAGTATTACTGGAACAATTTCAGCATGATACATTGTTTTTGTTAGAAGGTGGTAAATAACTTCAGTTTTGTAGTCCAAGCAAAATATAACTTATTACCCTGGGTTTTTTCCCTCTTTATAAAGATATCCTCACCTGCTCAAAATATCCACAGAGAGAAGAACTGTCAGAGATTCCTTTTCCCTCTTTCACCACTTAATAAAAAACCAACTGTTCAACTCTCCATAAATCCTGAGAAGCCTCAAAATTTTAAGAAACCAAGGCAACTAAATTTTCATGGTCCCTTTTCTCTTCCTTCTCATCTTCCATGGATTCCAAAGGATACAGATACGGAGCTAAGACGTGGGATGCACAAAGCAAGGCTTCTCCTTCAGTTTCTGGTTGCTTTCTCTTCTCAGTCCCCTACAGATTAATGCTGTTGCTGCCACTCAATGTCCCTTGATCATAACACACTAATAAGGGAAAAAAATTAATATTCTCCCACACTGGGCTAAGTGTTCATCACATTTACCACAAAAATAATTTCTCCTGGACTGTTCAAGGGCTTCAGCAGATGGAATGGGTAATTTTAAGGACCAGCTGCAGCTCCTTAATCTTGGATATTTGTTGGAATGTCATCTTAGACTATGAAACATTGAATTGTCTCCCCAGTATGTAAACTATAAGCTGTAAGTATAAGCTTTCTATGAAGCTCCAAGAACTTGTATTGCAGAGTCTAATCTTATCAGCCTTTTTTTGAAAAAGAAAACGTTTTTCTGTTTTGCAAGCGAAAAATGCAACACCATCCAGTATTTCATATTTTCCCTACTTCACTGCAAGAACTGCATAATATTAAAATCATGAAAAAGGAATATTTATCAGTTCTTAAATAGATGTTTCATATGTTCCTGGAACTTTTTACATTTCAGAAATAGTGTGCAGTCCCCTGTTCTAAAACTTCAGTTCACAAACATCTGTATAACGCTTTAAATGTAATTTTGAAAATTTTTAATAAATATCATGTACACTTACATAGCACTCTTGTTCATTTCATCTCCTCTTTGGTATACTGTCTGACCTGCATTACCTATTCGAAATAACGCAAAGGAGAAATATTTAACGGAAATTATTTTAATACTTACTTTTGCTAATTTCCTAAAAGGATATTTTTTCTAAAAAAAGTATTTTGGCCACTGATTTATAGCTCAGTGATGTACTTGTGTAATTCTAGGGAAAAAATGCTGACCAATATAAAATGCAGCACTACTTCACAACTGTATTTTTATATTAAAAATAATCCACTGAAATTAAAGAAGGTAAGGAAACACATTTAAGCATTGGAAAACTAATTTGGGGACCTGGGAGTAAACCAAGCTACAAAATCTCAATGTAAAAGCAGCACTGATTTAGTTTTTTGGCTTCTTGCATCGTCTGCTTCCTACATCCCACACAGAATACGCCAACGAAAAACTTTATTAAAAGAAGAAACCAGTAATTCGACCAGAGAAAACCGAGTCTCACTACTGCTTTACTGTCCCACCATCCCCCTCTTAAAATGGCTTTTGAATGCAATATTCAGTTAGGTAATCAGAAAGTTCACCAAATACCAGCTGCATAACTGTGTCTCTGAAGTGGCTTGTGTGCTATCTGATTTCTGAAAAATATCTTAGCTTTCTTAGGAGACCAAGTGCTTATTATAATAGAATTAATTTTAAAAAATTATAGTTGTTTCCCTAACTATTAAGTGTGAAAAAAAAATATTTAATCCCCCTCAAAAATAAATGTTTTATTTTGTGTTTAGTCTTATGCTATAATGTAGAATGCAAACTGCCTTACTTCTCATGTAAAGATACTGTATCAACAATTGAACTATAAGGAGAAAAAAAATCTAGTGCGTCTAATTTCGCTCCTGGATTAACATCTTAAAAGTTGAAGTATTATACTGAAGGGTTAAGAGATTTGACTAGAACATCTCAAAATTTAAGTCCAAATTCTTGTTACAAGAGCTGCTATCCCAATCAATGAGACTACATACACCCTCACAAGTTGCTTCAAAAATGAGTAACACAGAAAGCAATTCTTTGTGACAAAAGATAGTGCTTTTAGGACAATAGCAACTATTTCCAAGTGACTCCAGTAAATGAAAAGCAGCAATCCTTTTGTAATTGACTGCAGTTTCCAAGCAGTGAATTAATAGTGTTATTTTTAGTATTATAAGTTATGTTGTTTAATATATATAGATACAGATATAGATATTGATGTATAGATATCTCTTACAGATCCAGTAATTTCCAACTTTTACAGATATAAAAGGGAGTTTAGAATGTCAGTGTTCCAAACTGCACCTAGTACAAGGCAGGATAACATCATCTACTTGAGATCAATTTGATCATCCTTTCCCTCTCGTACTACCTAGATCATAATTCTCTCTGCTTGAGAGGAATTGCATGTCACACGCACTGATTTTGCAGTGCCCAAAGCAAGAGGATCTCTTGATGATACAGTGACCAATTAAAAATGCCTTGTAATTTTTCAAGTTTCCTAAGACAACTTTGAAATACCTTGCTTTTCTGAGGAAACATGAATTTCAGTAGATATCAGATGAATGCATGACAACCATCTAACCAGCCTGCAGATTTAGGAATCCACATGTAGGCTGAGAAGATGCCTGCTCACACACACACACAGGGCAGTTTGATGCTAAAGAAATTACTAGAGCAGCATTGATATAGTGCTCATTTGCCTGTTTTGGCAGTACCAAAGCTTGGAAAATACCTTAAATAAAAGTGGTAACAGCTATGGTGCCATTTAGTCTATTCAGCTAGCAGACACTGGAGGAACCAAGGCTGTGTTAACACTCACAGCAAGGCTGTGTTAACACAGACACAGAACATCTCTACTGCCAGGGGCCACAGTGACTGATTTGCCTCAGTGACTCAGATCTGAGACACAGAAGAGCTCAGAGATTTCATCATGAAATTCTGCAGTGACTGTTCACAATTTTAGGCTCAGATGCAAGAGCCACAAAAGGTACATTTACTGAAAAGAACTCATTTAAGCTAGTATCTGTTCACTGCTTTTGGCTTCCAGGAAAGATCTGGGATGGTGTTACTACAATTCATACTTGTTCTTTTTGTGGCTTAGGACCATAGGTCAAGATCAAAAGAGAAAATAATTCTAAGATTCAATTGTGTCCCTACATCCAATTAATGGAAACATTAAGCAAAAGTTTAAAAGAACACTCTTCTGATACCGAGAATTATTACTCTTCGGTAAATTACTCTAATATTTAGACTATCAGCTCCTTCTTTATGTCACTGCTGTTCACTGAATTTTGCATTATGAGTGAGATCTACATTACTATTAATCTATTGTCATCGATCCTTCTTTTTGCTACTATGAGCACAAAGTGATAGGGAAGCCTACACAGATCTCTTAGCTGTTTCTCTGGAGATCTAACCTGATACTGGCTGCTGATCTTACAAGCCTGAAGCAAGCCATAGCTGACTCAGCAGCTCTATAAAAATATAAACAAGTAAATAAATGAAAACATAAGCTCCCCATAGTCACTGCAATAAAATAATTAAAGTTATAAATGCATAAAGTCATTGCAATAAATTAATTAAAGTTAATCAGCTGTCCTGTGATTTTTGAGGGATCAGCCACTAGGTGGCAGAAAAATGCAGTTTGATTTTCCCATCATGATGACGAATTCACCCAACAGATCTTTTACATCTGATCTAACAGGTAATCTGTCAAGCAATGTCAGATAAAGGACGACAGGAAGGCTGATTATCTTTCTTCCCTAGTGCTCAACCTTCCTTGACTTTTTCTACTCTGCTGTAAAACTTTAAAAATATTTAAATATTGGAAAACTCAAATGAAAACAGTTAAACCCCACACCTACTTTCATTATTATGAAAGTAGACCACTACAGGAGTAGGGTCAATTTTGTTAAAGATATTCTATTATCACAATATCACTCCATTTAATATAAAAATGATAGCATAAATGGAGAAGTTATCTCAAGATTCAGGTATAATGGCTGGTTTTCCATCCAATAATGATGTGAACAACAGTGGTAGTGAGGAGACTAATGCAAGGGGTATACAAAAACGGTCCACGGAGTTTGGAAATAAAATATGAGAAATAAGATTCCAAGTTTTCACAGAAAACCCTATTTCTGTAGTTCTATATACGGTTTTAACATTATTTTAACAACAAAAATGGCAGGGTTTGTCTTAAAAATTGTAATAGTTTCACCATTTTTGAAAAAAGCTTACAGTACGCAGTTCACCAGTTTGGTGTCACCCCTACAGGCTTATTTTATGTGCACATTTCCTTACTTTATATGTGTTTATTATTTCTGTAATCTTTTGTTCCCCTCTAATGGTCATCATTCTTTAATATTCTTATTGGATACTTCAATTACTACAACAGGAGAGTGGACAGTCTGATTTTTTTCTCCATTTCAACTTTTTCCTGCTCTCTATTCCTACCTTTTGAAAAAAAGAAAAACCATAACACCAAACTCAGAACAAAACTGTAGTTCTAAACAAAATACTTCACAAATTATATAATGAGGAGTTATATCACTACAATCACTGTAGCAACAAAGAGAAAACCTACAAAATCCAAACTTTTACAGCCATTCACTCAGTTCCCTCATACATCCCCTCTTACATACACCGTATTAGCAGAGGGACCTAAACAAACAGTACTTTTAAACCAACCTATTTTACATTTATCTAGTAAGATTAGGATTATCTTTTTTACAGATGGAACCTCCTTTTACAAAAAATCTTCAGCCAAACATTACCACAGCTAACCTTGGATTAATGTCCTTGGTCTTTTCATATAACTACAACTGTCAGTGGTAAGGTTCAAGCTCAAGTGAAATGCAAGGGGTTTTTACTGAGATCCAGTAATTTATTTTTTGAGATGACACTACTACAGCAATACAGTCTCTTACTACAAGGCTTAGGTAGGAGAGCAAGTCCTCTTTCCTGCACCCAAACTTAAGCCTAACATTATGGAAAGTAAGCAAAAAAGGCAACATAATGACAAGCCTTTCCCCCTACATCCTCCCATCTGAATTAATGTTGAAAACCCCACAAAAGCAGAAAAGATCAGGGAATAAGCAAATTGTGTTTTGTCTTAAGCAAAAAAATAAAAAAAAATAATTACATAAACACTGAGAATTTTCAAAGCTTCATTGGAAATTAACAGATTTGTTCTGTAGCAAAATCAGCCACTGAATTGGGAAGAAACATGTCTAAGCAGAACATCTGATATAGACTGAATAAATCTGAAAGAATAAAGCCGAAATTTCTTTAGAACTCTTCTTGAACACTGTTTAAAGAAAAGCACCTTCAACACTAATGTCACAAGAAGAGTTTGCTGTAAAATTAATTAGTTGCATATTACATTATAATGCATATAGTGAATAAAACTTAAAAACATAAAAATGTTTTCTATGTGTTTTCAGGTGAAATTAAATTTTTAGAGGTCAAGTTTTTCCTGCATGATGGCTGAAAATAATGTTAAAATTCAGCATACTTTAATTTCCTGAAATAAAAAAAATTAATGAAACATCTGACTACTAACACAAATTTGGTTTACAAACAGTCTCCTGATTAGTGTGACTGGCAGATTACTGCTTGGTACTTAAATATTAAGTGAAAACATGTTTATTAAGTGCCAGGTAAGTTACTTACTGAAGTAAAAGCCAGAAGTTCCTCTTCAGTTAACTTGTGTATTGGATTGTTCTTTTGGAAATCTATACTATAAAGAGAAAAAAAAAAAACAATGCTGATTTCACCTTTAGAATAACATTACTCAGACCACATTTTTCAAGCTTGCAGAAATCTAAAGGACCTTCTGGAAATGACAAATGGGAGTATGGTATGTGCAGAAAATGACCTAGACCTAGAAAACACAGAAATAAAGAACCATTTAGGGGACCGAGATATTTTATAAGTACCTTCCCAACACCATCCTCAAGTGAAATGTCTTAGTAGGTTTAAGCTTATGGGAATAACAATTTCACTAATCCTAAAAAAAGTATAAAATCTATTGTTTGTTTTTACAGAGATCTGTTTTGAATTAAAATCCTACAACTAACTGAATGCAGATTCTGCAAAGCAAAAAACTACTAATGCTCAAGAAGTGATGAAGGGTAATCTCAGACCAACACCCTCCTTCTAGCCATTCAGCTAGGGGTCCATCTCTCACTAATCAGCATTACCATTACCTACCCTACCTGTTAAGTATTCACAGGGGGAAAACCAGAAGGAAACAGGTGAAAATTAAGATTATTTTATTCAGAGTTGGACATGCTTATAAAGATGATAAAGAAATCTGGCTTACAACTCTGTGTGGGTTTATATTTTCCTTATACAACAGCTCTCCAACATTTGCAAACATGCTACAAGAAATATCACCAAATTGCAAAAAAACCAACAAAAGCTGTAATTGAAGCTCGCTGTTAAAACTGAAGATACCAAGTGAAAATATATCCCAAACTATACCACAGATGATGGATCATCATCAAACCCATATAATGGCTGTAAATATAAGCCCAAACTTATCACACTAAATTCTGCAGCAGGCTTCATATTCTAGGCTAAAATTGCAAAGATACTTATTGTGATAATAGGTTACAGACTGAAATTACACCCTTTACATTACTTAACTTTGGAGAATACTTTGCCTGGTTATTCAGGCATGATTTCTTCCACTTAAATGCACACAGACTACTCACAACAATTTCCAGAAGAAGGTTTAAGAGCTCTTCCTGCTCTTCTTCTTGCACTAAAACCTCCCACTTCAGACAAATTGTTATCTAGTCTGTTCCCCTGACCTCCCATGATGGAGGTTCCACACACACTTCATACCATTTATGTTGATGTTTCATAATACCATCAGCTTCAGCAAGCTATTTAAATGTGGCCACAAGGACATAAAGGAACTATTATTAACTATTGCTTCAATACATTTTCCCAGATCTCCCCACATAAAAAAAAAAAAATCCTATGCTGTTGGTGCACTGTTTTGAAAGTTTCAGGTAACATTGCTAGGAAAGAAACTCTGATATATATCTGTATCTAGATATCTATCTCACTGTTTTTTCCCTTCCTTGTGATAGTTTTCATGCAAACAGGAAAGTTATAAAGAATTTCACTGCTTCGGCTAGGCGTTTTTTCCGTATCTAACGTCAGCTGCTCGCAGACAGACTTCTAGTCAGCTGGATGTAGTCAACTCAAGTCAACTGACTTCAGGCAAACAACAGCAAGTTTCTCTATGCATGGGGAGAGGGAGACAACTAAAAAAAGGAGGAAAAAAGGCAGCAAGAAAAGTTCAAGTATTATACCAACTCAAGAGCAGTCAGGCAACCAGAATGTTAAATGACATGAGCTCAGCTTTTGAAAACCACAGGTAGACCAAGGGACAGTTAAATTTTGACAGAAGTGGAATTTATTTTTCATCATCCTAAAAACAGATTGATTCAAGCAGAAAGGATTAATCCTCTTCTTACTCTAGATCAATTTTTGTCACAGTTTTCTGAAGCTCCTAGATACATCTCTTCCAGATCAAAGCAGTGCTAGAATAGATCTGATTTCCATTTCTGCCACATCCATTTACAAGGCTTGAAGTACAGAAATTTAAGCCTTGAAAGACAGGAGAACAACTGAACTGTTTTCATTATTTTCCATACTGAATTAAATCAAATTTAAAGCAATAATTTGAATCTCAATCTAGAGTAGAATCGTACCTTAGTTTTAAACATTTCTAATGACTGTCTTAGTTCTTGTCAGACTACTTTATCTCTGTAAAAACAGCTTACAGGAATTCTAAAGCTAACTTATTAATTATGAAATGAAGCATTTACCCTCCAGAACTGCAGTCCTCATGCATGAAAGAAAAGCACACAACCTGCTACAGAAGAAGGCTTGAGCAGAATGTTTTGCTTAAAAGCCAATGCTAAATGCTTTAACATGTCTATGCTTCCTCTGGCATACCTGACAAACTGACATACCAATAGCTGGTACGGACACCAAGGGTACAGTCAGCAAGCTAAGCCTAAACTCTACTCTGTTACAAGAAGAATTCTCAAAGCTGGCAGCCTACTACAACACCCTTTCTGCAACACGGCTGGATCTCAAATCTTGACTCCATCTCTGACTGAGGCAGCTTCAGTTGCTTAACGTTATCCCACCCACTAAATGGCATTTACCACTCCTATAGGGAAGCAACACTGAATATGGTTTGGTTGGTTGTCCTTAGTTTTGTCCTGCCAAACTCATATATATACACACAATTGCCAGTCAATATGGTTCCTAGCCACTGTTCAGAACATGACAGTGGTGCTTTCCAAGTCAAACACTGTGATCAAAAAACCTATTGTGCAGCCAGCCAATGTAAAACTCAAACTGCACCCAGGAAAAGAGCAGTAGGCAAATTAAAATTTCCTTCAGAAGGGAGGGAACAGGAAGGATTATACAATCCGAACGTAGAGATAATACTGCGTTAAAAAATAAAGTCCTCATGAAGGGAAAGGCTTTGCCTTGACTTGAGTCAGAGTGTGGAAGACTACAAGTGAGTGGGCTAAGAACAGTCCACCCACTGTTCACCACATGGTCCTCAAACTGGATCAAATAGATTCCATCATTTTGCAACTCACAGATCGGAAAAGCACTTTGAGAATCAGCGATGGTGAACACTGCACCAACGTCACTGACTGACTATATTATACTTCTACTTGCCGTAACTTCTGATTCTCAGATCTCAAGCCTGCCTTTTGTTCTCCTATGGTATTTACAAAACCCATGTAGCATATAATTTCTAAAAGTTAGGGGAAAAAAAACAAGGTGCAAAATCACCTTTTAACTAGCAATGGACACCGAATTTATACAAGTATTCTCATTTCACTGAATAGCAGGGCAGTGTTTTGCTTGATGGTTGATCCTCATAGGAAGCTGGCAACTTGCAGAATCTGAAATATGTTTTCAAAATTTACCAAACTGCTATCACTGTATGGGAGGTAATATTTGAAATGTAATTAACCTGAAGCACACACAATATGAAGTTTTTTAAAGATAAAACAACAATATAGGTATTAATGAATGATTGCAGAAATTCTGAACTGGACACTAAAGCTCACTCGGAGCTGAAAATGCTATCCATCTATAACGCAAATCTTCTAGCCTTTTAGCCAGACTATATAATAAGAAAGGAAAAAAGTCCCATCAACTCACCATTTCATTATTTCATTGTAACAATGATTCACACAATTGTTTGTTTGGGTTTTTTTTAAAGTAACTATAACCTAACTTACCATATTCCAAGGATTACAGCAAGCTCTTCTGCACACAAATCAGGTATCTGGTACTGATCAGCATCTGCTAATTTTATCTCATTAAGCACTGTGTCATCATTTAAATCATAATTCTGTTGGAAGAAAAAAAGAATATTTTAAAATAGATAGAATTATGCCTTCAAAATATGAAAAAATGTAGACTTGTTTGAAAAAGGATAATACTACCATTAAAGAATGACCCAATGGAAAGTAATTTACCATTATGATAGAATAACTAACTAATGAAGCCAGTGCAAGGAATTATCACCCAAAACATTTTTGCTACAAATATACTGTTTCTTATGCATGAGGAACAGCACTCAGAGCAACTCTAAGGTTAGCTAATATCAATTTTCTGTTTAAATAAGCCTGAAGGCAGCTTCCATTTTCAAACTGTTGCTCATACAATTATCAGCAATTTCATCCTCTATTATATACGTACAGACAACTGAAACAGATTGACGTTATGGTCATTAATGCGGGTTTTCAGCCTAGCCACCTTGGACCTCTGGGAATTTAAGGATTTCTGTTTAATTATCAGCAAAATCCAACTACATAAACCATGACTTCCAGCAGTAAAGGTAAAAAAAAAAAAAAAACACGGACTGAAAAGACCTCACTGAACCAGCACATTGTGAAAACCTTTGCTCCTGGACAACTACCTGTGATTTTCCATAAAATTTCCTCTGGGGCTTTTTATTTAAAGAGTCTTTGTTTTCACAAAAAGGTATACTACCTGTAGTTCACTGCCTATCATTTATTTAACTTGAAGAAGCAAGTAATATAATCTATGTCTGAAAAGTGTAAATAAAAGTGTTCATAGAATTTGTGTTTGTTTGAAAACAACAAAAAATTTCCTTGGCTGCAAGCAAAGAGGAAGTAGATGTAATACTACTTCTTCATTCTTCCCTTGAAAAACAAACCCAAACCAAAACAATTGGTCCTGAAACCAATTATCATACTACTAGATTTTAGTTACCAGTAGTAATTTTTACAAACTATTAAAAACAGATAATGGATTTATATTAACAGTTTTTCAAATTTCCTATTAATTTCCCTTCAGTGTCTCAGTAGTAGCTGTTTCTCATTCACATTTTCCGTTGGCAAGGTCAAAATGAAGGTCCACAGAAGAACAAAGAACAAACAGGAATGCTTTGAAGTGGGTTATCTGCATTTATCACCAGTATTTTATCACTATATAAATGAAAGGAAACTGTGATTTGACAGAGGATGTGAAGAAAATAAGGTTTTTTTTATTTTAAGTGGGCAAGGAAGATATTCAGAGTTTTAAAGTCAAACTTATTACCATCATTTTCTTCTCTTACTACATTAGACTATATAAGGATTATCTACCAATTCCAATGGAAAATTATTTTAGAACTAGTACTTCATCAGGTGTAACATAAATTACAATTTAATTTATATGGCAATTAGTTAAAAATTTCCACCTTCAGGTCTAAATAATATTTAAAATCCAGCTTGTATAAATCATACTAATTAGTTTAGCTTCACTATGAATATTGATTGCAACTGTATGCCAGAGCTTTAAAGCGTGACTTCCATTCCCAGATATAAAAAGAACTAAAACAAAACATAAAACCAGCTCCGAATTTTGATCAGTTTAAAACTGATCAAACTACTTTAACATACCCCTTCATACCAAGAGTCCTTATGCATCACCTCAAGCCTGAGGCTTTCCTTTCACAGAAACTGACCTGGGTGCAAAGTTTTGAATTTACAATCTTAAATACTTATTTTGAAATGCAAATAGTTTTGCTTCTAGCGCCACCTGAGATAATGTAACTGCTCAGCACCAGAGGGAAGGATGAAGCCCTTGACCACAAATCAGCACAGGTAACAGTCCAACCATTGGACACATCATTATTTTGATTGTATTTTAATGGAATTAAATTACTCACTCCTTAACTGGAAAATAACTTGTTCAGTCTTTCTACTGAACCAGACTAAGGGGAGAACTTTAAGACCACGGAGGTAAGCACTCCAAAATAGGAGATGAAAATTAGGTGGGACCAGTCTCAGCTTATCCAAACTGTCAAAATATTACCAAATAGTAATAAAAAATATAAATAATTGCAGCCAATTTTCTTAGGAAATTTTCTACCCATTCAGGATAAATCCTATCTTGAGGCAAATAGAGCATTTTCCTTTATCTGCAAATGTCAGATGTAAAATAAGAACTCTGAAGAGAACTGGAAGAAAATTTGCCTATTATAATTTAGCTTTTCATATGCACAGAATTGGACACACACAAGATGCAGAATAAAAATTTCTGATTTTTTATTTTTTAATTTTTTTTTTTGAGAAGTGGATTGTGGGAACAGAAAGCCTCACTTTCTTTAATGAGGAGCCTGAATAACTTATGACAGAATTATACGACAGAGTCAGTCAGATTTGCACAAAACTCAACTCCCTCTCTGCAGCCAGAACCTCTTGTTTCTAGCATTGCCTTTCCGCTCCTCCAAAAGCATAGATATGTTTTTTTTCTCTAGCATTATTTTCAAGCTACACTCAGTAAAATTGTAGTAGCAAAGTATGGATCACATCACCATTATTGCCTGATTTTTAAAGGTTCCAATTATCCACATTTTCTTTCTCAAATTCTCTGCTAAACTTACTTCAGAAGATCTGTGTCTGTTCATTGAAAGGACACATGAGTACAATACTTGATTAGCAAGGACGGAATATTTCATTCTGAGTTATACCTACAGCCTAAGTCAGTGTAGCCATTTTTATTGAAATTATGAAATAATTTTATTCCAAACTATGGTCCTTATCAGGAACAGACTACAAAGGCAAATGCTTCATAAAGTTGCAAGTAACTGGAAAAAAACACTTGAACAATATCCCAGTTAGGAACTCTGAGAACAATGCATCCTATCATTTAGTTCTAGGTAAGCTATAATTGAAGTCCATAGGTAAGTGTGACATTCACCAGGCAGCCTCCCCTGAGCTCTCACTATCCTGTAAGGGGTTGCCATATGTAGTTCTACCATAAGACTAAGTTGTGACAGATGTAGTCAACTTTGTTTCATCAAATCAAATTCAACTTAAAGGATATGCTAACGGGCAAACAAGAAAAATCTAGATTAGTCTCCTAAGATATTTATGCATTCAATTTAGAAATAGAGAAATATTGACAATTTTTTTTTGCGCAAGATCCCTGCTTGACCTGGAAGTGTATCAAGGCACATTTTTTAATAAAGGCTTTCCTACTTGAAGTATAAACTTGGGGCCATAACGGCTTAATTCATCTCTGGCTTCTTTAGCAAGTTCAAATAACTTTGGATCTCCTTACGAGGAAAAAATGCCATCCTAAATCAATATCTCAGGCAATTTATAATTCAAGTCATCATGCACAGCCTTAAGATCAGTAGGACCTCATATAATTCATGCCATAGGAATATAAGTAGAGCAATTTCCTATCTTTGCACTGTAACTGAATATGTCTGTCAGTCCACAGGAATCTGTGAAATCCTGTGATGCCTTGCAGGCTACTTTGAAAATCTGCCTCTCACCTGTTTTCCTAGTTCCATCATTCTTAGTCACTAAAAATTAAAGCATGAACTGTAGAAGATCATATTTGCAAATAAGCTCTTAGTTGAGTAGCCACATCTGTCTTGCAGACATTCATATGTTGTTTTACCCCATGTCCTTTAATATTAGGCAAATTACTGCCCCACAGCTCCTCCACAAACTTTCAAAAACCCCAGCTAAGTTTCTCCAGGCACAACACACTTTTCCCTAGCAGACACCCAATAAAAGCCTCAGAACATTTTCATTTTAAGAAATTAAAACAATTCTTCTCAGATACATACTATCGTTAAGCTTTCTAGAGGTGTTGGAGCTGGACTTAGTTCACTGTGAGGAAGGAGGAATCCATCCGTTCTTTGGACATCCAAAATAAGCTGTGCAACGTATTTTTCCTGAAATCGTGTTCTCTTCCCCAAAGCACCTAGAGAAAATATACTTATATTAATGAACACTAAAAACCAATTATCTAATCATATACCAGAGAGTTGCTACCAAAAAAACCCCAGACAAAACAGAGAAATACACTGAGAATTACCCTATGAAATTTAGCAGCGGATTAACTCCGCTTGGTCTCTTTGCAGTGTTCTCACTGCCAGCAAACATACAAAGTAATACACACTACAAACACACAAACACAGCTATATAGGTCTTGCAAAGCTGTTTTTAATCAAATTCCCCATAATCCTGCATTTTGAAAACTCATAGTCATCAAGTTTCATCACTTCCCTGCTTATTTCCAAGCAATAAACCAGAAACAATTATTCAATTTGCCTGCTAGCAGTTAGTGACTACATGGAGACATTCATGCAAATGAAAATCCCATAATATCTTACAGGCCATCATTTTAAATACTTCAAATTTTCATTTGAAGAGTTAGGTCTTTGAAGAAGGATCACAGACATGATGTTACCAGAAAATGGCATATAAGATACTGTAAAAGTAATATTGGGAGTGAGTGAAACAGCAAATCAGTGAAGGCTGTAAAATGAATTAACCAATATTCAGAATGCACAATGTGAAATTCCTCTCAGTGTTGTTTCTTCAGTTCCTTATTGGACCCACTGACAATTCTTATTCGTTTTTAAAGGGATAATTGACATTTACACCAAATTCTAAGGAAAAACGCATCTGTTCCTCTTCTGCTAGCAACTTGCTTGCAAAATGCAGAGAAATAAAAATGTAATTTCAGACAGTAACTTAAAATAACAGAATTTTAGCTCCTAAACAGAGCCAAAATGGAGCTAAAAATTACTCTATAAAATTAGGAGGTTGCTTGTTCATTATTAATGTGATAAAATGCCCAGACAGCATGAAATGGAGGAATGAGAGCTAATCCACTGCTGCTTTTGCAGAACCAATTAAGATCAAATAAAGTTATTTTTGTGATAATTTTGAAAAAACTTTGGTATATAAAATCTTTGAGGTAAAGATGATTGACTTTCATCTTTCATTTTCATCTCATTCATGTGACAAAGGCCTGACGATGAGGCCACCATCCGTAAGCATCATCCAGCAGAGGCACTGAAATAGCAGTCACACACTTTTCCTCCTGAAAGTGGAAAGAGATGAGTAGGGAAGCCAGAAATTAAACTGATTTCTCTTTTTCTGCCAATTACCCCATTTAGTGGAAAAGCCCTGTATTAAGAGTTTATGAAGAAATTAAAAAGGTTCTAAAAATATCACTTTGTGTGTCTCTTCTCTTGTGTGCTGTGTGATTTTCAAAGAGACATACTGGCTAATGATTCATACTAATTTTACGCAGTAGCCTTCAATTCTTTGTTTTAATACTGCTTGAAAATCACTATGCTGTAATTCACTTCCTATTATGTCTTACTGCCTAAACAGCTGAAGGAAACACCTACAAACTTATTCTGGATACCAATAAAATTGCTTACTACCACTCAGAAACTGTGATTTGTTTATGCTCTCATATGCACACACCTATCACCACAGTTTTTAAACCTAAAAATTCCTTGCTATTACAGGGACAAAACACTATTTTTTTACTTGAAGAATATTTATCACATGTGTTAAAGCTGAGAAAAAATGTGGTTGGTTTGTACCAGCATGTATTGCAGTGTTCAAGGCTGGCTGGATAATGCCTTGAGAAACTTGCTGTACTGGGAAGTGTCCCTGTCCTTGGTCTTTAAGGTCCCTTTCAACCCTTTTAACCATATTCTATGGTATATCTTCACAAAGTAAAAGGAACCTACACAGAAACTTTACTTTTTGTTTCATATTAGAAGTTCCCAGAGATGCGTTACTGGGCATGAAAAGAAGAAACAGATCTCAGAGTTGAGCATTATTAATCCTCTAGATCTGTTGATATTAAATTTATTTTGGATTACTACCCTTCATTTCACACATAAATTTATATGCAAGAAGGATCACAGTGTTCTCTTTTACTGGAAATTGTTTTGTAGAGTTATTGATGATTATGACTCACTGTGAGGGGCATAATGATGCTTTTAAATAAAAGATGAATACAATATATATTTGGATTAATGGGATTTAAAAAATGTACATAAACCAAGTAGGATTTATTCACATATTACTGAAATAACTTTGGAAAATATTGGTGCTAAAATCTGTGTTTTAAGAACAATACATATATATCCATGCTGTAATACAATACTCAGCTAGTAAGGATTACAACCATTAAACCTCTCCAAATCCTTTCCTAAAAAGGAAATTCCTCCCAAAAGCCTTAAAAATGTCTTTGCTAGAGATTGGATTTTTACATTAAACCAAAGTCTTTTTCGATGATGTAACATTCCTCCCATTTAGCCCAAATATGCATGTCAAATGAATTTGTCTAGAATGACAACAATTCCCACATGTTCAGTCCAGTTCATTTGCCTTCAGGTTAGACATAACTATGTTAATAGATTTATGGAGATAAACCACAGAACATTTAGGAGTTTCACAACATTTTTCCAAGATACAGTATCTTGGAAATCTTTCTCTGGGACTATCATAACCTCTTGGTAAAGTAATAAAAAAATATAAATAATTCCACTGCATCCAATCCTTTTTTTTTTCCTTCTCCAAACAAGAAGGTTTTTTCTAAATTAGATTTAAGGAAATTATTAATCCAAGATCTGAAGATCTCCTTTAAAGGAAAAAAAAATCCAACATGAAAACTATCAGTGAATAACCACGTGTCTCTTTGATTTTACTTGTTCTCAGTTAATTGCATTTTTATAGCTAGAGTACCATCACAGGTACTGATGTTTTCAATTTAAAAAAACCAAGAAAATTTTTGACTCATTTTAAAGAAAAGTACTTTATAATACCAAGTTGGCAATAAATGCCACACTGGGAACACACCACATGCACAGATTTTGTTGCATACAAAAAAAGGGAAAAGAGGGTAGGATCAATTGAAATATATACATTTCCTTCAGATATAAACTATTATGTTTTATTTCCATTACACATCCTTCAAAATAAGCTCTTAAAACCTTTGAATAAATAAGCATGGAGTTCCACATAATTTCTTAGAGTTTGTGTTTCTCTGGGTTTTTATTTGTTTTTTTTTTTTATTAGGGTTTTTTTGCTGCTGAGTGCTTGGGTTTTTTTTAATGAAATTATTAAACTAATTCATGGTATAAACAGGATTAGCTGGAGCTCCAACCTAGATATGAAGGAGCATGAGTCTTGTGACAAACAGGGATGTAATAAGTATGGAAGCTGCAAGTTTCAGTTCCTTAGCGCTCTCCACTACTATGTCTACAAGAAAAAACTAGATAAAGACTTTTTTGCATTTCTACTCAGGTACAATCAAAAGTTCTCATACAGAAAAAAGTGTGATTTTATTTCATTTTGATTGCCTAGCAGGACCAGCTAGACCATAGATCGATATCTATACCTGTAAAGTTGTAAGTGCAGCAATCTGATCTTCCTGACACCAAAGAATAGGTTCTGAAAGGATAATTATAAAGTCTCCACAGTGACTGAATCCTTGTGATTCCTCTTCATCAGAAATTTGACTTCACTGTTTATTTCCTGTGATGACACCAGTCCTGGGAGTGACTTCTAAAAGCTATTTACACAGAGTAGATCTAGGCTAGTGGCACAAAAGGTGAAAGACTAGATTGAATCATCATGCAGACACCTTTATAAGGTGGTTGTCTCCAAACAAATAAAACAAAACAAAAAATATTCATCACGACACCAGCAGATGCAACTAGACCTAGAATTTGACAGGAAACACTAGAAAGAAGGATTGTAATACCCCAACTCCTCAAATACCCATTCAGCAATGATTTTTTAACTACATGTAATATTTCTCTTCCAAGCAATACTAATTCTTGGAAGACAATTAAGACCTACCTGTTAAACATCAAGCTTTTTCAAAGTACAGTTCTTTATTACTTGGATATGCCACAAAAAACCCCAACAAGCCATAGGTTAGTTTGGTCCA
This sequence comes from Leptocoma aspasia, assembly GCA_013399835.1. Taxonomy (NCBI): domain Eukaryota; kingdom Metazoa; phylum Chordata; class Aves; order Passeriformes; family Nectariniidae; genus Leptocoma; species Leptocoma aspasia. The sequence goes on along the minus strand of VXAX01004535.1, from coordinate 1,894,455 downwards.
ACCAATCATCCTCATAGACTTTACAAGCAAAACTTACCTGTAAGGTTAATCTGCAGTTTTGTTATGTCTTTAGCCATATTGAAACAGTGTTTAGCTTTTTTATATTCATAGTAAAACAAAAATGTATAGGCAGACTCAAGATGGAACTGAACTGCTAAGTGCCAGCTTTCACCATCTGTGAACAAAACTTCTGCTTCTGTCACTGCAAATTAAGAAAAAGAAAAGAGATGAGAATGCAGTTCAGGACAATAGTATTTTAAAAATACATTTAATGTACCATGAGACAAAGTCCGTTGCTCTTTATACCTTCACACATTTAAAAATTCACTAACAGTGTATAGAAGGTATATGTGACTTAAAGCATTTTTCAAGTTTTATATCTAAGGATTACTACCAGAAAAAAGAAAAGTTCAATCTTTGCTTATATTTAACAGCAAAGCTGAACTGGGAAATATCACTTCTGCAGAAAATAAACAACACTAGTTGTACTGGACCTTCTAAAGAACATAAGAACAAAATATTGAGCTAATACCCACCCCTTAAGCAGAAAACACCAAATTAAAGTTTCAACAGCAGATCAAGCACTGAATGGTGGCTTAGGATTCCTAAGACATTTTCTGTTTGGTTGTTTTTTGTTTGTGTGTTGAATTTTTGTTTGTTTGTTTTTTAAGTAATTATTGACTTGCTGAATGATAAAGATCACGTTCTCAATCTGAACTGGAGAAAATCCCTTTGTGAACAGATCTTAAGTCTTTAGGAAAGAAGACTGGACATTTTTTCAACCAGCATAAAAGCATTTGTATTTCTCATATATAAGTTATATCAAAGTACAGCAAGTTACAAGAGAATATTCCTGCAAATACAGACCATTAAGTTGAAAATTATTTGTGCTGATTATTCTTAAATGCAAGTGGGTTTTTCGCTTCATGCTTTATTTCTGCATTTTGCAAAAATATTTAGATAATAAGAATTCCAAAAAAGCTTACAGCATCACAGCACTTAAAAAGGACTGGTTACCCATTTATAGCACTGAGGCTGTGTTTCTTAATGGATGCTTAATTTTTCAAATAAGCTTATTAACGGTCTTAAAAAGTCTTACTACAAAAAAATAGTATTATCAAGGATTTTTTAAACATTTTCTCTGAATTTTTTTTATTTATTTGTAAATTTAGAGATTGGCAGTCAACTCTAACATGAACAGATTTTACTGTTTAAATCTCCTAGGCTTTTTTTTGTTAGTACTTGTTAATCCTTAAAACTTTTCACTTAATATAGAAAGCTGCTAAGTCTGAATATAGTTTTTACTCAGCTTTTTAAATTCACTAAATCATAATTTGCATAGATAAACCCTGCCTAGTAACAACTTTTTCAAAGATGAGATTTAAATTTTTTTTTAAAAACCCACAAACTAGTAATTCAAAAATATCACTCCAAAACTACAAAATACTGGACATGCAGGTACAAGTGGAAACCACACAAAACCACAACTTTTGAACTGAGTGACACAACACAATTTCAAAGGGAAAAAAAAAATCAGGTTATAGTGTTTAATCGTGCATTACAACCAGATTTTCCACAGCTAGGAAGTTTCAATGAGCTGAATATGAGATTACTTGTGCTAAAGCCCTATGATGAACTCAAATGGCACATTGAGAAGCAGTCTTACCACTGCCTAAATACCATTTACTCACAGTGCTTGATAAGTTTAGGCACTTTGAGACTTCAAGGACCTTTGAGGAAAGCTTCACATCATTATTAGTACTGATGTAGTGGCCCAGAAGCACTGATGTCCCAAACTTATGACATCCTTCTGGCACACCATACCATGTTTGGCACATGGCCAAAGGGATGGGAAACTGCACCAAATCCCACTGATTTTGCCTTGGCTGTTTCAGAACAGCAGGGAATCCATGCAGCTGCCGTCTATTCAGGTGATGATATGACCTAACACTTGAGAAAAATGTAATTTTTCCTGAATTGCAAGGTCTTTTTCTCTAGTAACTAACACAAAGTTTTCTTGAGAACTTGATATAGACAAGCAAGTGGGTTATTCAAGTTTAAAAGTATTTATTTTATGGAATATGAAGGTACTTTTTTGAAATACCAAATGGCTTCAGTGAGAAAATAAATGGGTAAGAGGCACCAGGCAGCAAAAACTACCAGAAAGAAACTCACTAAATATTCAGGTGTACTTTACATCACCTGTCTCTGAGAACCATATACAAGAGTCTCAAAACAAGTCACTGTCAAAAAACCTTTGTCTCTGATCACATTTTCATCTTAGAGGCTGAAAAAGAGTGTGTGCCTTACAAGTCCATGCCAACTTAAGTGAAAATCTGTTCCCTCTCTACTCGTTGCAGTTATAAAAAGTGTCTGATAAGCATTTTAACAGTTATGACTAAAAATTCCTCTCCCCTGTGCTATCTTAAAAAGAGATGCTGCAAGCCAATAAAGCAAGTAATTAGAAATATACCTTGTTTTATACACTCCTGGGCAAGAGTAAATAGCTCAGGTGATCTCTCCTCCAACAACTGCTGGTGAATATTTACACATCTTAGAGTCCACCAAGGTAAAGTCTGAAAGAAAATATGAATACTTCAAGTTCATAACAAGTACAGACCTTTAAGAAAATAAAAGAAAAAAAGGAAAGTGGTTTTGAAAGACAGATTCTGTAGTCTATTCAATTCAAGTTTCTAAAAAATACAAACCTGTCCAAAATAGCTGTTTTATTAAAAAAACAACCATAACCTAGCATAAAGATGAACATATCCAGGCAGTTCTACAGTGCTCCAAGGGTTTGATGGATTTTCCCTCTATTAATATCTCTAACTGCTTTTTGAACCCTGCAAATCTTTAGTACCACCATCTGGTAAGAAACACTGAACAGTGGAGAAAAGGAATACTTGCATGCATTTATTTTGGAGCAGCCACTTGCTACTTTGATTTCATAGCTCCTAACTCTCGAAACAGAAAAGGACCAAAATAAAACCAAAACTCCAAATCCAGCTGTTTCCTACTTATCTTCTTTTGTGTCACATAGATTATTTTAATAGAAAGCCATCATCTCATTCTTCAGCAACCGTCCAGCCTGAAAAGTCCTAAACTATTTAGTTACTGTTTGTATGGAAGCCATTCAGTATTTCTGATAATCCACTGTCATCCTTCTATGCATTTTTTCCTGTTCTGTTTGACCTTTTTTTATTTCTTCAGGTAGCAGCATAAAGGAGCCTGAGAGAGGCAGAATAGGAGCAGAATTGCTCTTAAGAACACATTACAATCACAATTGAAAGTCCTAATGTCTGTATGTTGAACTTCAGAAGGGCAAAGATGCTACTGAACTAAGCAATCCTATACCGCAGGCAGAGCTGAACCACAGCCCAGGAAATACCTGATTTTAGAAAGCTGTGTACACAAAGCATACATTCCCCACCGTGTCTTAACCTCTTCTCTAGTTGCAACAGGAGAAAATGCATGGAAAAGTTATTTTTAATAATCTAGTCTCAAAATTATACTTAAGATTATAATCTGTGAATATTTATGTGACGTTATATGGCACACCTCTACGGAGGCTCTAATGATTGCTATTTATTCTGGTGCTTCTAGCACACCAGTCATTTGCTATGAAAGATGTTTGATTGCTTTAGAGGCACCCATCTTCTGAACTCTTCATGCAGGTATGCTTCAGACTGACCTAAGGGTTGTGCAGTATTCAAGCACAAACATCTAAACTAATTACATGCAGCTGATTCTCATGTTCCTAGAAAGGAACCATCAAAAAGAATAATAGCATCTATTTCCAAGAGCAAGGAAAGATGACTTTTGATAGGCTTCGTGAAAGAGGTCAGATCACAACATTTCATCATTTATTTAGAAACCTAAAGGCAATTTAAGTAACAAGTTTCAAATTATTGAGTTTAGCTTTATACAATGAAGTATTAATTTTCCCACACAACTGAGTATCCAGTTTAATGATACAATTTCCTGAGGCCTTATGCTTACCACTTAGAAATGCTAGAATCAATGAAAATCTATTTTTAAAGTTTCAGATAAGCCAGCTGAGCTGTGTACAGTATTCTATCAGCAACAGAGAGTTTTTTGGGAGCCAAGTTGAAAACTTGCAGATTATTTTTAAGCATTTACTCTTACATGTAAAATAGCATACAGGGCTTTATTAATGCTTTAGATAACACATTTTGAAGCATTTAAACTTGTTTTAAATTTATATGCACTGCTATTAAAGCAGCAAAAGTATTAAGAGGCCACCTTTGAATCAAGCTGAAAAGAAAAAGGGCAAGCTTTAATTGCTACACCAACCTGTTGATGAACAACAGAAATCAGTTGTTGCCTTTGAACTACCATTCAAATTTGACATAGACAAAATTAACTGAACCTCAAGCCTGTAGAATAAAGCTCCCCATTATGTCATTCTTAGGGGAGGCATCAGGGGAATTCTCTATACCAGGTACATTTTCTGTTTCCCTGACTGAACCAGTTGCTGAAATTCAACAGCACTCATCTGTGAATAAGAGGGAAAACGACGGAAGAACTTGGCTTCCAGAAATGCAGTACAGCCAACATCTCCCACACAGTTTAATTCATCACTCATACAAAGACCCAGCTGGGAATGGAAGCTGTCAGCCAAGCATAAAGAGAGGCCATGTGGCATTTTGATCTCTAGCCAAATTCTGTTCAACTGGAATTCAATAAAGAGAAGTTGCTGCTGTTAAAAGTCCCCCACTTCCAGAGAGCCCTGCTACCAACCAGGCTGCTGCTGAACTACACGGGAGGTACAGACCCTCTAAGAGGTATTCATCACGTCTGCTTGTTTCTAACACACATACTCAACAGAGATTTAGAGTTAGAATTCATACAGTAATGGTTAACAGTATCTAAAAGCTTGTTAAAAAGGGTATAGGACATGTAAACTGCATTATTGGACATTCCCAACTACCCCCTGACAAATAATATCACGAAGTATGTGTCTTGATAAAGTTGGTTGGATTAAATTTTCTAATTTTTCCAGCTAATGAAGACACCTTTCCTCTCCTTTGGGGAAGACAGTGAGTAAATAGCTTCTCTTATAAGATGATACCTGTGATTAATTGCAATCACTTTGTCCTAACTGTTTCTTAGAGGGAAGAATCTCAAAGCTACAGGAAAAGAAATGTAAGTCAGAATGATTCAATGAGGTACAAAGAAAAGAATGAGAGAACCAATTAAGGAGTAGCCAGTCATTAGTCACATACTTCTTACCTGGAGAGATGTGAGTTTGTGTCTTGAATTCACAAGTATTATCCTGGCTATAAGCAGCAAAATAGGATGAGAAGTCAAGGTATAGACTGATTCACCATCTAGAACCAGCATCTTCAGAATAGTTGCATGCAGCATTTTTGGCTAAAAGAAAGGAAAAAAAAAAGACAAGTTTCAGGAAACTTAAGTTTATTAAAAAATCATGCAATATAGAACAGAAAAAATAGCTATTAATGTATTTAGGGAAAAAGTCTGCTCAAAACATTAAAAAAAGGCAAAAAACAAAACCAAAGCAAAACCAAAAACTCTGTCTCTTGGAGTCTCAACCTTTTACCAAATCATGGTAAATTCTGCACTGTTTCTTGCTGTCCTGATACACCATATCAACACAATCTGCAAGACACTGATTTCCTCCCACCTGAAACGCACATGTCATCCAGTCAACTAACCCCAAACACATTCCTGTAATATAATCATTCCCAAGATCTAAGGAGAAAAGCTTCTGGTAAATTCAATTTGCAATCACAGAAACAAAACAATTTTATAATTAAATTAATCCGACAGCACTGAAATACACTATATATTCCTGCAGTGTTGTCACTATGTGTTATCATTTTCTTTCCCCAGAGGGAGCTTCCTGTTGGAGTGGCATCAGAGCAGCAATATCAGAGCCATTATTCCCTTTGATATATAAAAACCTCTCCCTGCTTTGGATGCATTCCTGTATGACATTCTCTACAGTAACTCTTTCACTTAATGGCCCTGAGGTAGCTCTCCAGGGACTCTCTCAGTGGTGACTGTCATCTGACAGCCACCTATTCTCCCCTCGCTTTTAATGCAATGAAAGCATTTCAGCAGCTTATCTTCAGGCTCAGGGAGATGTCCATTTATCAGTCTATTCCTGGTTCTCATATGACAGATTTCCTTACTGAACAAAAAAATAGGGTTTTAGTTTTCAGTTGGTATAAAAGGGGCAGGAAAAGGGAATTGAAAGGAGAAAGCAGAACAGAAGGTTAAACGACAGCTTGCATTGAAGTCACTTGCCTGAGAAAGATTCAGAATCAGGCTACACAACCATGATGTAAGTTACTTGAATCATATTTCAGCTTTTTAAACCAAATAAATAACATAATTCCTGAGTTATTTGAAACTCTTTTCAATATCTGTATCAACAGGTTATACTGAAGACAAAAACTCTTAAGCTACATGAATCTCCAACATCACTTTTTAATAACAGAGTACTCTTTAAGTTTATTCTGTTAAGTTTATACTGATTTACTATGGGCTTTTTTAGTTTGCATTTGCATTGAAAATACTTCTACTTTGGGGCAAAGGGGAATTCCTGTATGACATGATTGCAGTCATTTCAAGCCCACTGTGGAAAATAATGATCACAACAGTCAGACAAACCACTTGAGAATAAAGGAAAGAAACAGCCAACTGGAAATATACCAGTTGCACATGTGCCATTCAGAAAAGAAAGAACCCTATCAACATCTGTAATTCTGAGAGGGGAAAGTCATCAATTAGTACTTCTAAAGATTAATTTTTCAAATACACACATACACGCACATAATGGGACACTCAATACAATTTTCAGTTTAATGTAAACTTTTTTCCTATCTGCACATTTTTGATTCTTTCTATAATCAAAGTAGACCACACTTAAAATACTCAATGGGAAAGAAAAGGAGATTTGTTATAAAACCTTTTTCAAAAACAGCCTTGCAATACTAGAGTTACCTATACTTTTTTAAGCACTGTAGTAACAAATTAATCTCAAATTCACATTTCAAGTCCTTTCACCACAAAAACTGGTCCTGCTAAAGTAACATTAACAAAGAATGAGGGAGGAAGAAGGGAAAGTTGATGACATGTTACAGCCCTGAAAATAAGCCAACAAGTCCCAGAGCCAAAGAACTGCTATCTTCTATTTTAACAAATCCATGTCCTTTTTCATGAAACAAATCCCATCCAGGAAAGCAGACATCCTTTACCTTTAGCTGAACAAGACTAAACCAACATTCATTTTTCCAGCCTATGCTCTAAGACTGCATTATCCATGCAGAATTCACTGCCCTGAGGTAGTCTTTAAGGTGAGAGAACAGCTACAAGTAAGAAGTAGATGTTTAAGGTGTTACAGCTTCAAGGACTGCAAAGTTAAGAATCGAAGTCTATCAAAATCTCTAGAACACTGGCTAAGAACAAAAAGAAATTCTAAACTTGTGTTCTTGTGATTAAACACCTAAATATATAATGTGTTGAACCTGTCTTGTAACTCAAAAATTTCATGTATCGCAAAACAGCCACAACTAAAGACTTGCTAATATAATGCTCCTTACCTAGTAAACCTGGATTAGATTTTTGAGGCTTTCTATTCTTCATCAAACTTGACATCACAAAGTATAATTATTTTATTCAGGAGTAACGTTCTTAAAGCACAGAAAAACATACTAGATAATTACTTCATAACATATGTAGAGAAATCACTGGAGTAGTCATCCAGCTTCTGCTAGACCTGCAAGTGGTTCTGTTTGACCATCACAAATTAACATAAAATACACACAAATTAAGCTCAATTCACTCTAAATCAGTTTTTTTTTTAATCTCTGAAGCACAGCTGTTTCTGTACTCAACTTCCAAACAGTAACTTAATGGGTACTTTTAAGTTACTACTACTAAAGCCCTCAATCAACTGCAAGCTCGACAGTACTCCAGGGTATTTCAATTTTCACAGTATTTCAAAAGTACTTCCCAGCACAACTGGTGCCACCTGAGTAATGATAAAAATCAGAAGAAAGCTCCTGCCATTCACATTCAATAGCTCTAAAAATAGAGTGTATGAGAATTTTAGTTTAGGGAATTAGCATTCTTTTCTTGCTAATTATAGTGACTAGAAGGAAAGTCAGCATTCAGCATGCATTTACTTTTATATTGAGAACCACTCTGGCCTCTTTAACATTTCATCAGCTCTTTCTGTCTTGGGGATCCTTCCCCTATATATAAAAATGTAAGTACAGACATGAAGAAGTACAAAGCCAGGCTAAAGGCTTGAGAAGACTTGATTAAATGGAAGCAAAGGTGGGCTGTAGACAAACAAATTATTGGATCAGGAAGCTGCTACATGTGGCTACTAAGCCATATATACTGGGCTTCTCATATTTTTAAAAATAGAAAGACTACTGCATAACAATTTGTTTTTTAGCAAAGCTAAAGTCATCTACCGTCCAGATTAACAGAGGATGTACCGAGGTTACCTGCCAAAGGTCTGGTCCTTGAAAACAGAATTCACTCTTTAGATCTGAAGGCAATGGAAATATTCCTTTCCTTTATAACTGCTTTTCTCTTCCACTTTCTGCAAAGGAGGTAAGATTACATAGGAGGCTGTCTCTAGTTTTACAAGCCAAATCAGTAACAGGTAACCTACGGAAAGCTGATGTCCAGACTAAAGATAGTTGTGGTGAGCTAGTGCAAGCAAATCTTGCCTGAGAGTGCTACATGTCAACGAAACACTTTGGTTATGAAAGCTCCTGTTCATAAACCCTATGAGGGTGACTTTGCTCCACTGTTAAGGGGGTATCTTTCAAGAGACTGCATTAAGATTCCCCCTTCTATTCTACAATCACAGCAAGGGAATGCAGGGCAAGACTGCAGGCTACTTTAGCAGACTATCTTTGCTTACAAGACTCTGCCTCCAGATTTAGCCTTTATCATCCATCCTTACATTCCCCACAAGAGGGAGAAATCTGCATAATTTTCAAAGCCTATATCTTGCTGGTCAAGCACAGACTTTTTTCTTCCTAGCTAGCGCATGCTAATAGAAGCCAAGCATCTGGGCTTGAAAAAAAGGAATTCACAACAGATTGAATTAACAAGACCAAGGAAATCATACTGGATTTGAGACAGTAGTGCTACACAGTACATTGGTGTTTTACAAATTAATTATGAACATGGCTATAGATGCCAAGAGAAGTGTGGCAATATTTCAGACTCTTCCAGCAAAAGGATCAAATAACGCATAAAAGAAGCAGTAATAAAAACAATACAGAAAAAAAATTATTCAAACGCATTCTAAAACTTATTCTTTGGGATCACCTGCAAGCTACAAAAAGAAGAGCAGGAACTGCTGACAGATGCATTTAGAGGACTCCTACTAGTTGTTTACATGCATTATCAATTAACAGATTGAGATCTTCCAGATGGAGCTTTTCACTGTTACCAGATATATTCTACTTCAGAATATGAAATCAGACAACAAACAAAGCAGTAAGCAGCTTGACCTCTCAACATTCTTCATCATCAGTGGTCTTCATTAATACTACTACACATTCTTTTCCAGTTCATCCACTGAAAATACTGAGCTCAGCTGTATGAGGTAATACACAGAAGCTCTGAACCCTAAGGCAGAATAAATATGCTCCAACTTCAACAGTTTTGTACCTTTTAGTCTCTTACATGCAGAGACAGTGACATTACAGTGACAGAGACAGCCCATTACTATAAGCCACTTACTTTAAGCACTGAGCTCATTAATAATGTTTTGGTCTAACCCAAACAAGTTCAAAACAAGAACTGCTAATCCATTTTAACCAGAATTCAATACTTTTTAATCTTTCTTTACCACATTCACTCATTAAAAAAATTCAGCGTAGTATCACTCAGACTATTAAGCGGTGTGGTAAAGTCTCACAGTTATTTTAGAAAACTGAAATACATCTAATAAATAAAATGCTACTTTTGTGTGGACTCTGAAAATACAAGTGAGTTCTGCAGGACATAAAACCAAATCTTGATAGAGTACACGAACGCAACCATAGTTTAGAGAGAAGGCTAGACTGAATTTGAGGAAAGGGAAATAATAGACACATACTCATAAATATTATTCATTGAAGACATCCAAGAGGCCCCTACTAGCAACTCATCTTAAAGAGGCTATTTTATTTATTCTTCACTAAAATTAATTACAGTCTCATGCAGCCTTACTGCACTCATAAGAAAAGAAGTTATCTGGGAGCAGAAATGAAGCTGTCACTGATCCAGAGGTGAAACTTCCCAAGGACAGAAATGGCAGCAGTTACATACCCTGGAAACAAAGACTAATCCAATAAAGTGTTCTGAAAATAAGAGTAACAGTTTTTAAAATATTCCTGAAATAAATGAGACATCGTAAAGCTGAAATTTAGTGACATTACTTAGAGCAGGCTACAAGAAACACAAAGACATCATTTTTTAACCTTGATGTGGGAAAAAAATCACTTTAGTTTGAAAACCTGAAAAATGGATGATGTGTTTAAAAAGGGATTGTATCAGTCTTGATGACAGAGTACGGAGGGTTATAACAGATGGATAAAGTTAAGAGTTCCATTTTTAACACACGTTTTCTGAATATTTGCGTGTGCATGAGAGGAAAGCTGGATTAAAGGAAACACAAAAATGTCACTATTGAGATGTTCATTTTTACAGAGTGTTCATGTACTAAGAATCCTTGAGGAATGAAAAGTACATGAAGATAATTCAAAACATAATTCAAAACCTATTGAATTAAGACTTTTAATAAAGAAGAGGACTGGATATTATATTTTAGCACATAAGTGTGTAGTGCTCTTGAAAAAAACAAACATTAACATGTCAGAAGACAATACAGATAGCAGTAATAGAAATAAAGGTAAACTTCTGCCTGAATGCATAAATAGCTAAACCTCGAAGCAATATGGAAGTCTGATGGAGCCCTCATTAGATATAAAGTCTGTTTTCCTTTATAATCTCCTGCCAGTTTAATTTCTGTGATACCACCCCTGCATAAGCAAACAAATTTCAAAACACCACATTCCCAGCCACTGCAGAAATATAACAGAAACCAAACAGGAGATCATGTATTTCCTTACTCAACAGGGAATTAGTATCTCATTCTTCCAGACATTAAATGAAATTGCCTGGAAAAAAGAAGTATTCGGAGTGACCTAATGTAAGTACTTGTGGCCTTCAGTACCTGAAGGGGACCTACAAGAAGGAGGGAGCGAGATTATTTACAAGGGCGTGTAGTGACAGGACAAGGGGAGTGGCTTACAAGTGACAGGGAGTAGGTTTAGGCAAAGGAATTCTTTGCTGTGAGGGTGGTGAGGCACTGGCAGAGATTGCCCAGAGAAGCTGTGTATGCCCCTTCCCTGGAAGTGTTCAAGGCCAGGCGGGATGGAGCTCTGAGCTACCCAGTCTAGTGGAAGGTGGGGCTTGGAACTGGGTGATCTTTAATGACCTGTCCAAGCCAAAACATTTTATGATTCTTTGAAATGGTTAATAGAAATTATGAACACTGTATTTTCCAGGTCTCAGAACTCTGTCAGTGACAGCAATCCTATGAGCATCATCTTGGGCTGCAGACTGTGTTAGACTGCAACCTGTGCATACACACTAACACAGAATATAGAGTTCTCCAGTAAACAGAAACCAACATTTGTAAGAATATTTCAATATTATAATATTAAATATTATAAACAACTTATAAAGAGAATCAGTGAAATTAGGTTTCATTATTTTTACTACATATATGTAAATGAACTACTCTTCTCTTCAGAGGTAGCACACTTCAAAATTTCTGCTCATTTCACATCCTAAAAGGTTTAATATGCTTGGTTTCCATTGCTACTTACTTAGTCATCAGAAGATGAGATTTGAATTTCAAGTATCAAAAATCATGTGAAAAATAAGACTATCTATACACACTGTGCCATCCCTAAAAGACAAACCAAATTTATAAACATCTATTTAAAAAAACAGGAGCAATACTGTATCTGAATTAGTTATTTAGAAATACAACCTTGCAAAAAACCTAAAGCAGAACTTTATGAATTATGGAAAACATACCACAGTAAGGCAGCAGAGCCAACAGTTTTACACGAAACTTTTCATATACTCCAACTTCCCCTCATTTCACAGTTTACAGCACTTACATTGCTCATGGTCCATACCCTATTCTTAATGAAATTCTAAATTCAAACTCATGTATAGATTTAGCATTAGCAGAGACTACTGATACGTTCTTCACTGACACACTGCAGTAGTCACTATTTTACCACAGCTTTAGCCCCGAGAGAAAAATCAAGAAGCTGTGCTAAACACCACGTGAGGAGAGTATGGACTGTGGTACTACCATGAGGAACAATACACACATCTCACCAAAAGAAGCTAGAGTGTTGATTAGTAATCTACATAAAACAATGACAAAAGAAATAAAACTGACAGTCCTCAGTTTCATCTCCTACTCCTTCCCTTCTGCTTCCAAAAGCTCTATTTAAATTAGAATTTTTGTACTAATATTACCTCAACTCACTTGGCATTCAGGAGCCTAACAGGATACCGAGCATCCAAACCTACTGTTAGCACCTGCCAAACACTCTGCTATTTGCAAGATACACAACTTCTACCTTTCCCTAAGGAGGGGAAATGTCTAAGCCATTTATAAACATCTTTCTTCGATCCAGCTAAGAATGTACCCCAAAATAAACACATAAGAAAGTTTATTGATTGCAAATTCCCTTTGAGTAAATGCTCACCTATATTAAAGATATCTCCTCCATCCAAACCCAACATTTCCAGCAGGAAATATCTTAAGTAGAGAAACAGTAACTACCTTTAGGACACTGCTGATATAACTGAAGATGCTGCAATAGCAGCCAGCAGGATTGATGATTACAGCAATTAATTCTAGCACCCCACCTTGCAGATATGCCTTCTCTGACACACCTAAGTGTTATGGTTACTTGTGAAAAGCAGTGACAATAAAAGGACAGCTTATTAAAATCCAAACCTACCTCACAGAATTTCTGCAACAATGCAGGTGGCAAAAAGTCCTGAAGCTTTAACTGAACAGGAGGCCCAGTCCAATTGCTTTGAACAAAGAGCTGCAAACTCCCCACACCAAGCAGAAACACCAGCCTCTGCCTGCAATATAGAAAAGAACAGCAATTAACAACATACTACATTTTCACTTAAGGCTACAAGAGCTGATTAAATCTTGTGCTAGCTCAAAAACCTCAGCTTAAAAAAAAATCACTCTCCTTTGAGGAGGGTACAGTGAATGGAATATTCAAGAATGTACATAGGAAACTAAAAGTCCTCAAAACGTATTTGTTTATAAAGGTTGTAAGTAATGCCAAACATTTTGAAGGCAGAGTTCATATATTTCACAATTTAAGGTTGTACATAACTAACAGAGAACAGGAGACTAGAAAAGGATGCAGATAATCTAATATTTGCCTATTGCATGGTTGTTATAGTTTCTTATGATACATCTAACTCTCAGCACTTTCACAGAAAAAATACTGCATTAGCGTATGTTCCAAAAGAGCATGTTTATTTTTGTTTTGACATAACTGTTTCTTTTCAGTCCCTCTGATAAAAAAATTAAATGAAATCAAAAATTCAGAATGCTACCTCCAAGTTGGTTCAGATACTTTGGCAGTAAATAATATCTAATTCATCATAGCTTTTATTTTACATAATAGTAATTTATTGAAAGATGAAACTATGGGACTTGGTTTCATTTCTGAAACTAGGTATGGCAAAATTTTCTTTATCTACAAGACTAAGCTCATTTTACATTATTATGATTTCTTTAGCAAATAATCTGTGTGGTCTGCAGAAGGCAGGGCACAATCTCTCAGAATTTAATGGTCAATTTAACAGGTGTAGACTTTTAAAATTTATATACAAACTTCTGGTTTGTTTTATGATACCTTAAAGACTTAGAACCTTATTGACAAGGGCCCTAACACATATAAAATGGGCCTCCTAACTACAAAAAGTTAGCATTTTAATTGTGCAGGTTTGATATAAACACTGGTATGTTAAGGAGCATGACTGAAATGGAAAAACCTAGTCCTTTCTTGTTGTAAAAACAGAAACTTAGAGATTTAAGAGCCCTCCAATCGAAACAAAACAATAAAGTGTTATACAACCCCTTAAAAACCAAAGTAAAATAGAAAAGCCGCACAAAAACAAGCAGCTGGTGGGCAAGAATGCAACAAAAGATGCAAAACAATAGGAAAGCAGGGTGGGGAACATTTAATTGAAAATTAAAAAAAAAAAACAAAACATCTTTCAGGGGAGTTAGAGAACATGGACTGGCATAAAGAGTTTGTGTTGAAAAAGACAAGGTAACACTTAACTGGCTGTCATTCAGCCAGTAACTAACTGCAAGGCTATGTGAATACATAACCAAGATCACCATTAAACTTCCAAATAACTCAAGAACACAAAGCACTAACAATTATTGCATACTAAATTATTACCACTACATATTAAATATCTACATTGTTATAAATTTCCCAATTTTTCTCCCATGATAAATTATGCTTTAAAGCTTCTGAAAGGTAACACAGAACAATCAACCATCCCTGCACTGACTTGATACTCTAGTCTTTTGAAGACCATTTTCATTATTTTATAATTTACACTGTTTCTACTAGTAACTATTTATTTATTTATTTTAACATTACTGATACCTATCTGGAAAGCCACCTTGCTTGAAGAGACAGAGTTTTATCCATGCAGAACGCCTCTGGAACAACTGATAACCAAATCCATTACTTTGGCTGGGATACTGTTTCTCCACTGTTTAATTTGTCATCACGAAATTATTTATTTTTTCCCATTTTTACATTCATGACCAACTCCCAGACTCCTTATCACTCCCTCTGTATCAGAAAACCAATTTCAAGCTGTAATCTCTGCAAATGCTGACCTCCCTTGCCTATCCCCTATTTTTTTTTCCAAGAAAATGCATTTTCTGTCTCCCTGACTGCCCTTCACACTTACAATGCAGACCTGCAGATGTTCACCTCCCAAAGGCTGCCTGAAAAGCAACAGAGGGACTGCTGTGAATGTCCCCCTTGCTATGGTGATCTACATCATTTATTTTGCATGTATCCTTAGATAAATGTCTGTATCCACTCATCTTGTTTTTCCTTTCTCTGTGTGAATGGGGGGTTTGCTGCCTTTTTTTTTAACACTGTTTACACCAAGTCCAATTGTTCTTCATGATGCAGAATCACATGCTTAATATTCATACTACTGTATCAAATGTTCCTCAAGAATAAAGAACAATAGTGCATTTGTATTTTAAAAAAATGGATGTGCATATAATGCTAGAATTTACAAACAAAATAAAAGAAAAAATATTCAATAGCCAGGTTCTGCTTAAGAAGTTACAGGTTTCTGTTCTCTTTAGTGATGACAGAAATTACAGAAGAGTAGCCAAAACTACTCGATGTCTAACTTTGCTATTTTTTCAGTTCATGAACATCAAAGCAAACTACAGAAACAGCAACAATTTCTTCATTTTCAGTTTTCGTTACATACAGCACACCAGTTAACCAACCATCAGATGTTCCATGAGAAATGCCAGAAATACTGTTCAGCGTTCAGTTTGGAAATCATAACAAGCTTTATTGTATGGACTTCTTTTGCCAAGTTAGGTATTCATTTATATGTTGAATAAGGTAGAAGTAGTAAATACATGCTCAACAAAAAACAGTGTGAGAGCTCATTTCCATGTTCCTTTAGATTTTGGAACCTGCACACTATTTCCTTCCAGTCTTTTGAATCAAACTGTACGTCAGGCAAGGAATGCACCTCCTTCCTATGGAGCTTAGGAAAAAAACAAAAAAGGTATTCCCTCTGCATGGTTAACACATATCCAACTGCTTCATCCCCCAAATTTTGGTGATTAAAATACAGCCATGAAGCTATATTTTCTGTAGAAAATAGCTTTTAAGCATTGAAGTGAGTAGCAATAGCAGGAAAAAAGTAAAACAAAAAATATCCTATTCAACACATTTATTATAAGGAATGCTTAATTTTTGCGACATAAAGGCTTAAAGTGCCATAGTGAAAATGTGTCTGAGGCAGGGAAAAGAAGACAATCAGTTAAAAGGACAGAAAAGTTGCACCAATTTTTAAAATGCTGCTAGATCATTTTTGTTACAGAACCACGGATTTGAAAGTGCAAAAAGTTACAGAGAACTTGTCCAAAGAAATTAACATCTAGATCCAAATTTTGAGCTGTTTTGCCCTCAAGCTGCTCAGTTTTAGCTTCAGAAAAAGAACTCCTTAAGAGTTCTTCTAACACTATTACAAAACCATACTTTGCACTGTTCATATTGTGCAAAAAGAATAAGATTCACATTATCCAACTTTCTGTTTCCGATTGAATTCAACTCCTACTGTGTTTTTAAATTTCCAGGATTATAACTTTCAGTTCAAGAAAAGAAATTATTTTAACTTATCCCATCTACAGAAAGTCACAAGAAAACCAGTGTCTTACTGAATTTCCTAGGCTAGAACTTAAGGTATTTGCTGCACTTCCTTTGAATCACTCAGTGGAAAATGAAAATTACATTTTAGGCATTAAAAAAAATAGAACACCCCACCCCCCCACCCCCCCCCAAGTTTCATCATAAGCAATGTGAAATATGGATGCAAAGGTTACATAAGTTCCTTCCACAAGGCCTTCACAGGACATAGGGTCTGCAGGTATGAAAAATAACTATGTGACACATTTTAACCCAAAAAGTCATCAGAGACCAAGACAGTACACATCAAAGTGCTGTGCAGTGCTTACCTAAAATAGGAAATTATCTGCCTTTCAGACAAGCAACTTCAGTAGAAGTTTTTGCATAAGAGAAAGCCACAACTTACTTCCTTCAGCCCCCAAAACTTCTTAAATTATTACTAATGGAGCTTGATATATTCACTCGGATGCTACAAACAAAACTGTTTCTGGCAGACACTGATAGGTTTTGAAGACTCTTTGCTTTCATTTTTAATAAAACTTCAGGCTATAATTTTGGGCAGAAAACACTCTGTATGCTTCTGAAATGCTAAATATTGCAGATCTGCCTCCATATCTTCTGGCAAGGGGGCTTCTAATGCAGCCCAGAGCTGCAGAGCAAACAAGAAAAACTTTAGACACCATAGAGCTGGAGCTTGAGCAGCCAAGGAACAAATTCCTTTCCTTTCTGCAGCAGGAGTGCACTGTAACAGGATACATATAAAGCTCCATTGATATAGACTATGATTACCTTTAAGAAGCTGAATGGCTTAAAAAGGCAGCAACAATATTTGAAGCAATAATGAAGATCAGGATTGAGTCTGTTTCAAGTTCTGACGGATTTTTCTTTTCTGGTAACATTATTCAAACTACCACAAGGTGACAGAATCTAGAAATACTGAAAAATTTCTCCAGCTAATATTTAACAGTAACAGCACAGCAAAGTAAGGGAAAAAAAACTAAACAAGAAACACCCAGCAAAAAACCTGCATGGGAAAAACCTCTGAACACTCCAACTCAGAAAGCAGGAGTGCACTGTATTGTGCACCACACCAGAAGATGAGTTTTTGACACACTCGATCACAAACAAAGCTCAGTTTTTCAAACATGACAATTTTTTTTTCTCTGATATTTTAGCAAAAACTCTTAGGTTTATGTGTGTCATACCAAAGTACGCATATTTGAACTCTGCCAACACTAACTGGTAACAATTACCTTCCTCTCACTTATATTTTTTAACTTTTTTCTCTTTATCTTTTGGTGAAACTTTTTTACTTTTTTAAAATATCTATGTACATATACACAACATGCATATAGTTTTCTGCTTCTACTATCCCTAGCATGTCAGATTTCAGTCTGTTCATCATTTACACAGCAAACTGTAAACAATAAATTCAGACTCCTTAACAGCAACAATTAGCACATACAGTACAATTAAGAGAGAGTCTATCAGAGAAAGTCATGAAAAGAACATAATTGATGAACAGCATCCATGAGTAACACCTTACTTGTTTTTACATTAAGAAGAGTAGAACAACCTCATTGTAAGTCAGAGTTAGAAATATAGGCATTGCTTGGACAGTAACATTACACAGTACTTCAGGCAGCCACATAAATGTAATACAACATTTCAGAGAGAAAACTGTTAATTGTATGATGATATATGGCAACATAAAGTTACATGTGTGGCTTCTTTATACCAGAACCTTCTGAGGTAATCACTGTAAATAAAGCTGATGTTTTCAACAAACCCCCATATCACAACATCATTGTTTCTTTCACTGGACAGTAATGAACAGATGCCCAAGGAAGTGGGGGGAGAGGGGGGAATAACACAAGAAATTTGTTTTCTGCTTTCCTATCAGTACAAGGATTTTGAAGGCCCTATACAAATTATACATTTTTAAAATGCCTTTTGTAAAAATCAATAGCCTCTGTCAAACTTCCATATAATAAATAGTAATTTCCACCTTTCCACGTTATCAACCTCTGCAGAACAATCCAGGTATGCCAGAATCTGTTTTTCCAAGTAAATGTCAATGTTCTCCTCTGTCACAGAAGATGCACTGAAAACATTCTGAATGGCTGAATTTGAAAATATTGCCTCGTATTTCCCATCAAACATCAATTGCAACAATGATCCACTTTCTGGAAGAGAAAAAAAAAAAAAACAACACAGAAATCAGTGTCAGCTTTCAAACAATTTTGTCTTTCAAGACCTATTACACCTAAAGAGAAGAAAATATCTACCAGTCCCCTTCTAAAGAATGTATCTTCATTTACATTGCAGGGAAACTGCAGGTGTTGGTGATGGCTCAGCTGAGGAAATGCAGAGGTCTGCACAGGGTAAGTGCCTTACTATCAATCTGTGTGATTCCAGCTGGGGATTGCAGCTCCCCGCACTCAGTGTTACTGTAGCTGCACTATCATCAGTAGCCGAGGTAACCAATTTAACACTGGCACAGCCATGGAGCCACACAAGCAGCAGCTGTAAAAAGAAGTGACCTGAATACCAACCCCAAGCTCATCCAGCTAAACAAGTACTTTAAATTATAGAATTACAGGAACACAGAGGGCAGAACCACCTTCAATAACAGCAATGGATGACTCTGTAGGAATGGGTGACAGAGACTCATCCATTCTAAAGTCTCTGCACCACGCTGTTGACCAAAGTTTACTTCTGTTCTCCACAATGATCTACTGAATGATATAAGAGATAATGTGTGCTGCCTATTATTTAAAAAACACTAAGCTGTGCCTGTAAAAGAACAGTACTGGTTCCACAACGCTGCTGACATCATACCCTCACAGAGAATGAAAACAACACAAGACTTTTCTCCAATCTATGCTTTGGAGAGACTTTCTCTCACCAAATGACAACTTTTTTATATTGGATTATAGTTGCCCAGGCAGGCAATGCTGTAGTTTGTAGAATAACTATGGGCTGTGAGGACACATGATGATGAATGAGGAATACTGAGGGGTTCTTCTCTTTCCAGTAACATAAATGTAAGCACATAAAATCTGCTTTTGAATCTGTGTGTAGATTTTTATAGGGCACTATACAAATTCAAGGTCACAGCTTTTAAATTTATTTTCAGGATCATCAATAGGAGGGGTCCATGTAAATGATGACTAAGAATCATCACAAACCTCAGCATTTTCTATCTCTACTGCAAGATGCCTTTCTTTTAACAAGTTTTCCCCACATCTTATAGCAGTACACTACTTAAAGCACCTCAAAACAAACCAAAGCTAAAAAAACAATCCAACAAAAAAAAAGCAATCAGAAAAACTCCACACCACAAACAGCATGCACAACTCTTGCTGAAAAGCCAGATGTGACAGATGTCAGTCCCATCAGGCACCATTCCCGGACAGTACAATGATTAAGGCCAAATAAAAAGTCACATAAGGAAATGAGACCTGATTGGCTCTGTACGGCTCTTTTCCAAATATTAGTAAGTGCTTAGGTAAGGATAAATGAGATTTTCAATATGCTACAACATGGCACATGTCCTGAGCACAGCTGTATTTTAGTCTGCCTGAAACATGGAAGTACCTTTACATGACAAAGGTCACATTTTAAGAGCTGCTGCAAAAGCTGGGTCTAACCAAAGACCCCTCAAGAGACTTTTTTCCATTGATCCCTCAAGCAACTGTGACCGAATAACTGATAAATACAGAAAAGGCCACTCGTGCCAGACTCTTCCTTCCCACGTTTTGCTCCAAGGGCGCGTTCCACCTCACTGCCGAGTTCCACAGCCTTTCACTCGGGAGGCAGCTCCGTGCTTACGAGCCTCCCGAGTGCCGGCAAGAGGCGGGCGGCGGGGCCGGACCGGCACCGAGAGCGGCCAAGGAACCCTGCGGGCCGCTCCCGCTCCTCCAGCCTGACCCGCCCACGGCTTCCCCCACCTCACAGCGCGGGCAGGAGCCCCCGGGAGCTCGGCGAGGATCTGACAGGGCGCCGGAGGTGAAAACACCCGCGGGGGGAGGGAGTCCGGTGGCTCCGGACACGCACAACGAGCGGGCACCTTCCCCACGCCGGGCCGGGACCTCCCCTCACCTGCGGCCGCGACTTCGCCCTGCTTCCACTCCAGGGACTCGGCGGCGCTGAGGAAGCCCCTGAGCAGGGCGCGCTCCAGGGCCAGCATGGTCCCGCCGCCCGGGCCCGCCCCGCTCCCNGGGAGGTGGCCTCGGGCCGGGGGGCGCTGACCCCCAGGCTGTGAGGGAGCGCAGGGCAGGGGTGGGTGCAGGCAAGCGTACGTACCCATATGGAGTGTGCCTGGGCGATTCCCTGTGGCGAATCACCGAAGGGGTCGGGTTAGAGGGGAACACGGTGGGTCAGCTGGTCCGACCTCTATCGTCCAACCTCCCTGCTCAGGCGGGGTCATCCCAGAGCACACGGCACGGGATTGCATCCAGACGGTTCTGGAATATCTCCAGTGGGGGAGACTCCACAGCTTCCCTGGGGAACTCGTTCCAGTGCTCAGTCACACGCACAGTAAAGAAGTTCTTCCTCACATTCGGGTGGAACTCCTGTGTTTCTGCCCCTTGCCTCCTGTCCTGTTGGTTGACCCCACTGAGCAGAGCCTGGCTCCATCCTCATGACACCCCTTCAGATTCCTGTACATCCTCTGGGGAGAAGCCTCTGGCGTCCCGGGCAGGTGCAGGCTGAGGTGCCCAGCACTCAGGGCAGGCAGGTCAGGATCGTGCTTTGGCCTATCCCGGTGTTAATTTCAGCACCTGTCCAAACACCAGGTTGATAATGCTAAAATTAAAATTGCTATTGTGAGATTTGGTCCTTTTCATTTTCAGGGAAAACCAGTAAAGTAACATTTTCTGTGAATAAATAGTTGCTAAATATAATTCTTTAGTAAAAAGAAGAAATATTTTGCTGTCNGAATCACCGAAGGGGTCGGGTTAGAGGGGAACACGGTGGGTCAGCTGGTCCGACCTCTATCGTCCAACCTCCCTGCTCAGGCGGGGTCATCCCAGAGCACACGGCACGGGATTGCATCCAGACGGTTCTGGAATATCTCCAGTGGGGGAGACTCCACAGCTTCCCTGGGGAACTCGTTCCAGTGCTCAGTCACACGCACAGTAAAGAAGTTCTTCCTCACATTCGGGTGGAACTCCTGTGTTTCTGCCCCTTGCCTCCTGTCCTGTTGGTTGACCCCACTGAGCAGAGCCTGGCTCCATCCTCATGACACCCCTTCAGATTCCTGTACATCCTCTGGGGAGAAGCCTCTGGCGTCCCGGGCAGGTGCAGGCTGAGGTGCCCAGCACTCAGGGCAGGCAGGTCAGGATCGTGCTTTGGCCTATCCCGGTGTTAATTTCAGCACCTGTCCAAACACCAGGTTGATAATGCTAAAATTAAAATTGCTATTGTGAGATTTGGTCCTTTTCATTTTCAGGGAAAACCAGTAAAGTAACATTTTCTGTGAATAAATAGTTGCTAAATATAATTCTTTAGTAAAAAGAAGAAATATTTTGCTGTCTTCCTCACCTCTTGCCAGTTCCCCCAATGTGTGGGATTTCACCCTTACAGTTCAGTTCTGGAAGCAGCTGGAATCACCTGGTAGCTGCAGCAGGAATGTGGGCAGGAGTATCCCTGGCAGGAATCATTGCACTCCTCCCTGGCACTGGGCTGATTGTTACTGCTGATGTAAAAGATGGTTTGGGATGTTTGTCAGTTGCCACAGATTTACTGAAATCTGCTGCTTTGCTTTCCTAAACTATTTGAAGAATATACATTTATTTCGCAAAGAACAATCAATACGCTTTCTTTGCATCTAAGGATAGCTTCTGCTAGGTGGCTCAAGGGGAAGAAAGTCTTTGCAGGGCTGTGTAGTGCAGATTCAAGATTTTAGCATAGTGCTGCTTATTTCTAAGCAGGAAATAGATAATCAAAATTTCTGATACAAGAGTTTTGAGAGAACAACCTTCATCTTTAACTTTTTTTTCTGAGAGTGTAAGAAAATTATCCATATGAAATGTGCTACTGTGGTATCTAAACTAGCACATTTAGTATCACTTTACAAGATACCTGTGCTGCTGTGTTGATGCAGTATTTATCTTCTGCTGCAGGGTTTTTTCCCTGAAGCCTTTTGAAACATTGTGGACTACCAAAAAAACCTGCTAACTGTAAAAAAAAACAAAACAAAACAAACAAAACAAACGGATTTTGTAAGCTTCAGGCAGTTAATATTAGCATAGAATTATTATTATTATGACTTTTTTAACAGTGAGATGCTGTTTGTAAAACTGCTGTTACATGATTTTTAAACTGATCCTGAATTCTGTGTGCCAGGTCTCTGTGCTAAAATAATAGAGACTAGGGAATTCTTCTCTTCCTCACAACTTTATAAAGCAGTAACAGTTCGTGTAGGCCACTGCACCACAAGAAAAGAAAGAGTGATTCAAACCACGCTGGGAATGTAAAATGAAGAACATGACCAGTTGCAAATAACCCTGGACAGCTCTTCTCTGGCGTTGTGGCAACTCTTCTAGAAGCTGACATTAATCTTCATTAATCATTTGGAAAATACTATATATTAATATTACTGTATCTCTTTCTGTATGGTATCCAGGATGAGTGAATGAGTAGGAAAAGAGGAAGTAGGTCTCCAGTAAATACTTACTCTGTCAATAAAATACAGCTGTGATATTTGAGGTGCAGTCTTCCCACTCATAATAGGTTAGTTTTTCTAAAATTTAGCCATTTAGCAGAAAATCTATTGCCATTCCTGATGTCCATGAATAAGTATTTGCCGACCATTTTGCAAATGTTGCTCTGTTCCTTCTTTTTTCTCATTTTTTGTCACACCAGAACATATATAATCTCAACTTTTAAAAACTAATTATTACTTGATTAGTTAGCAGAAATTAGCTCTACCTCAACTGCATAACATCTGTGAGTTTTCAGATGAAGAAACCAAGGCTTATGTTGAAATAATTCAATTTACTGTTCAACAAAAAAATTCAGAAATTACTCTTTCATTAAATAAGCATGTCATTTCTGCCCAAGTAGACATTTGCAAAGTACATAATGCCTTCCTATATGAGCTCATACAGAAGCATTATTTTATGATGTCTAATTTTTTTTATCCAGCAACATTTTCTCTCTTTCCTAGCTTCAAAATGAGAGAAGGATTTAAAATGAGATTTAAAAAATACTAAATGGCTCTCATTAATTGGATTCTCATTGTTAGTCTGGAGAAAGAAAGCCAAACAAAATTGGTTGCAGTCACACTACATGACACAGAAATTTTAGCTGAAACAGATAGAATATTTTATTAAAGCTACATGATAATTTTAATCTCTTCAGTGCACCCACTAACATGATTATATTTTTGAACATAGAACATACACGGTTACCTGTAAGCAGAAATATGTTTTTGAGATTACCTCACATTGAATAGAAGAGTGAATAGTTCTGGCTCTGGGGTACATGTGTGTCACAACCAGGACATGGTGGCTCCGGTGCTCCTGCCAGCTCGTCCCTGTGGGGCTGTGCTGGCACGAGACTGGAGGGTTCATCAGAAGCACGGACTGTGACAGGCAGCAAACAACGGAGGGGTGGTGAGTTCCTGATCTGGAGATCCCAGCTGAATCCTTAATATATTGTCTGTCACCAGGGAAGAGTGAAGCTCTTGGATAATCAGCTCCAATTGTGCCTGAAAATCACTCGCAGTGATGCTTTTTATGTCAGGCCTCCAGAATTTGGGGCATCTCTGTGACTTTTGACTTCAGTAAGATTTGGTGCATGACTTAGGGAATAAGGACCATTGGTCATTCCTGGTTTGTATGTAAGACTTGGTGAGTTCTGTGGATGAAATATGGCATGTCATGTTAATATAGAATATTCCATGTGAATCAGCAGAAAATGCCAAATACGTGTTTGTGACTATTTTTACAAGAATATAACAAGCAGTTCTCTTCATCTTTCTGTCTTAGATTCTTAAAAACATGAGCTGAATTGTTACATTAGACACTAATGCATTTGATGAAAGTTGGATTTCAGAATTCTTTTAGATCTACAGAATAGTCACCAAACTTAGATGCTACAATGTACCTCCTAGTACAATTTTTCTAAGTAATTAGCATGCAGGATTTAACAGTGGCATTAGATTAAATGCTCTGTGTTGATTTGTAATGACAGGGACACAACAAGGAACAGTTTGCTTGTTGAGAAGAGTATTATCCTGAAAACTTTGCCAAATAGCATGAATACCAAGTTTGATCTTTTCTATTTGGAAAATGTCCCTTAGCTTGGACTTCTAAGCAAACTAGGTGCAATTTCTCTCTCTTCTCTGAAATGTGTATTTTGGATGAGGAGGTATTTAGCGATTGGGAGTGTGGTGCCCTGTATGTCAGAAAAGTACTTTTTGCTGTCTCAGTTTGAATCTAAGTAAAAATTCAGCATAGCTTTGCAGTGTGCTAGAATTATAGTCATAGAGGAATAGAACTTCCAAGAACCAAATGTTAAGACAGGAGGCTTCAAATCCTGGATGTGTCTGGAAAAGACAGAAATCCAGTTGTTCTAGTGAATTTAATTTGGATAATCACTTGTGCAATATTTGTGAGATGTTGATGTTTTATGGTAATTTCAAATGGTATTTTGGACAATACACTGTGGATGCAATTGGTTCTCCAAATTTTGAGGTAGGCAAAACTGACTGCACATGTTAGAAGTTGCAAAGAAAAAGGTTCTAGTAAAATAAATAACTAGATTATAGTGGAGGGAAGTAGATGGAGAGAAAGTATTCACACTTAAAACACCAGTGGATCTCAATGTCCTTCAGCAACCAAAAATCTGCGCTGAAATGATTTCTCATATTCTCCATAATGAGTTTCTCCCTAAATCTTTGAAACTACTAGCTTCTTTGAGGATTATCTGTCCTGGCAAGAACAGCAATAAGATAAATGTTCTCTTTCAAAACCTGCCTCAACACGCTTGTCAATATTTACTATATATTTATAACTTGACAAGGCGAAGGATTGATGAGATCATTACAGTGGATTAGGATGACTCATTTCCCTGTCCTCCATGACTGCTTCTGCTGAGCTCTTTACTTCTCCTGACTGCCCAAAGGAGAAACTCTGACATGTTCCGAGGAGGCTTGCAGAGAGTTGGAAGAAATCAATCCATTCTTTTAAAGTCCTTGAAGATGTCCAAAGGATTCTTCAAGTCTAACAAATTTTCTGTGTAAAACCAGCACTCAAGTGACTTTTCATTCATCTTGTAGTTGTTAATCATTAGACTCCCCAAACATTAGGAAATCTATTCACAATCTCTTACTTTCCACAGGCAGAACTCTTGGTATCAATAAAATCAGGCTTTGACTTTCACTGGTAACTTCTGTACAATCTTTCAGATCCTATGGTGCTGTAAGTGCTATCATATTCCAGTCCTCTTCCAGGTTTCTTGTGGCTAGTAGAAAGTAAGTTCCTATAGGTTTTCCAACTGTCCTCAGCAGCAGAATCATGCCTTACTTTTGTGGCTGTGGGAAATTCTTTCCTCTTTCTGATATTGTAGGTTTAGGAACGTTCTGGTTTATGACTAGAAATGCTTGTGATGAGAAAGCACTTTTTATACCTACTGTTTGCCTGAACTCTGCTGATCTATTTATACATCCATTTCTGTTCAAAGACTGACTGTAGCAATTATTAGTGAAAATAGATTAGGAAATAGTAAGGGATTAGCCCATGTCTACAGGTTGATTTTGTTCTGCCGTGAAACAAGCTGCAGGGCATTGTGATCATACTTTGAACAGGAGGGTAAGAAAAACATTCATACTGTTCTCAACCTGTTCACCTGAAAGAAAAGCAGTTGCTTTAGTCTTACATTGCATCTCAGAGGAAGAGCTCTTCTTGTTTAGCTTTATGAGGAAAAAAATTATTAACAACAAAACCGTTTTAGTTTTTGATCCTTATCTACTCCTAATTTTAGGATATTTGTCTGAATTGTCTAAGGCTCTTTTTCACTATACAGTACCTCTAGGTTTCCTGATAAAGAATGACCTGAAACAAATACAGGTATTTTACTAAGGAACAAAAGTTTTCTAAGTCCGGATTTGCAGTAACAAATTTAGTAAAGAAAATTAAAAAATCTCACGACAAAATTGTTAGAGATGTAGCAGTCTGTCAAGAGCTGGAGAATACTTTTTATCTTTGTATGGATTCACACACAGCAAAAAATATGTTGGTGGTCTGACATCCCAGAGTGGCTGTGAATTGTCTGAATCACAGAACTGCATCATAATGACTCACTCTCCTTGCGTACTGACATCCCTGCTGGGAGAGAGCTGCTGTCTCTCCCTTGCAGCAATTTCAGTTGGCACATTTTTGTTTTTTCCACCCAATGAAGTTTCTGTCCTAACAGATGACTACAGTGGAGCTTGCCTTCTTCAAGAAGACAGGCACTGTTTTGCAGGTGCAGTAAGTCATTTATTGCCCTATTAGAGACAAGTATGCATTCTTCCAAATGGAAAAGGAATATAAAATCCTACCTGCTGTTTCTAGGGACTTTGCTATAACAGAATTCCTTGCAATGCCAACACACAAGAGGATAACACAAGCAGAATGCTGATTTGTGCTGTTTGTATGTGCCTTTCCTTTATAGATGTAACATCTAAACCCTTTAGAATAAAGATGTGAATCCTTGTAAAACAATCTTGTGTGCAGCCACCAAAAGAAAAGCCTTTCTAAAATAAGATGACCAGCAAGTGCTACAAATTCTTTGTATTCAGTTCCACTCAGCTCAGAAGTATCCAGCCTGGGATGAAATGGTACATAGTCCGTGGGTTTTGCCACCATACATCAATCCTAGATTAAGTGAACCAGGAGCGGCACATATAGAGGAGATCCTTCACTGACAGTATGTTCTTCCAATCTCTCTGGATCTAGATGAGGCACTGTGTTTTCAGGACAGATCTCCAAATTTATGCTGAGGGCATGGGGAAGGGAACTCAATACATCCTTTTTCCAGAAATAGTCATGATTTCCACCCCCCCTGCCCATGCTTATCATCCTCCGTAACCTTAGTGACATAGTGGGTGATCTGTCCTTCCACAAAGTTGCTAGAATTGTTGCTCACTGCATTTTTCACAAGGACTTTTCAGGTGAATGTTAGTATTACTGCCAAATTCTTGTCAGCACGCTTGGGCTAAGAGCATATGACTTAATGTCTGGCAAAAGTCCTACAGGATTTGCTTCTGAAAATTGATAAGTCCTCACAAGTTGAGGAGAGATCAGACCAAAGAGGCATAATCAAGTGCTCTCCTGAATAAAAACATCCTTTCTTAGAACTTCCAAGGAATATATTTTGGGTCTCTGCTGCTACCTGTGTCTTGATAGTGCTCTTAGATCTTCTTGTCCAGACCTTTTTTTTTTTAACTCAGTGAAGCCATGTCTTGACTTTTCTTGCCCAGGAAATTGAAGCTTAGGATTTTTATTCAAATTTTCCTTTGGAGCTGGCAGTAATTCTGAGGCTGAGCTATAGATTCATCATTCCCATGCTGGATGCTCACATGCCATTTCAAACTTCATGCAGATAAACTTTGTAAAACTGTTTAACTTTTCCTTTATTGTCACATAATCCTTTTAAGAACCTATTTATATATTTTCTTCCACCAAGAGCTTTGTTGAAGTGATGAAACGTATTTTTCATTTATGCATTACATTTTAATGATTAGCATTTTAAATTGCTGAAATCAAATACGATAAATTCATTGAGGAAATTTTAAGCTTATGTGTCATCACAGGATCTGTGCTCAGAAACAAATAAATTTGGATTTCTTGACCCTTAGGAATAGGTCTATTTGTTTTGGTTTGGTGTTTTTCTCATAATGAATAAAGAGTTAGGGAACCAGAAGGTTCTTTTAAATTTCTTAGCTTACTTCTTTCCTGTTAATCAGTAATTCTCAGGTTCTCTGTGTTTTCTTTGTCAAATTTTGATATTTTCTTTATGAAATAGCCTGTAAAAAATGTTATGATAGTATTTAGTCAAAGAAGGGAAGTTTTAGGGGAGGTCGTGATAGTCTTCTTCATTTGTAAAAAGTTGCTGTAAAAAAGACACACCATGTTCAGCACACACTTGGACTTCCGTGGTCTTCTGATACTGCAAGCTTTGCCTAAATGATCTCTGGATGAAGGTTTTTCCTTGTGGTTTTGTCTCCTCTGAAGTTTTTCTCTGAGCCATGAATCCCCACGATACGAGACAGCTGCATTCACATTTGATGACTATGAAATACACATTGCACAGAACATGCTGGCATAACTTTCATCAGTACAGAGCTTTCCTGGTCTGCTCCATTGAAGTTGTAGTCAGGAAAAGGGGGCCAAGACCTGTCATGGATGGCTGTGATCTGATAAATAGATTTAAAACTATTTGTCTCATTTGCAGTGCTGCTCAATCATACTGTAGGATTTTTAAATGACTTTAGAAAAATGATTAAAAACATTCAGTCAAAGGCTTCTCAAAAAAAACCCAACAACAAAAATGAACCTTTCCTTCTCTTCTTCCTCTGCTGTTTTAGCTTTTTACCTCAGTCCCCACTCTGCACCCAGGCAGAGCCCTAAAATGAGTAATAAGTCTCATTGTGGGAATGACACCTGCATGACCTTAGAAAGATGAAGAAGAATTACAGCTTTCATTGGAAAGGGCTGCCACTCTTTCTTGGTGGTTTTTTTTTTTTTTACAGTTATGTATTATTCAGTCTTAATGGTGTTTCATCTACTGAAATAATGCTTTATTACTTTTCTATAAACTTAGCAATGTAAGCAGCCATTGTGTGTTGCTTTCCTTCTTTTCTGTAGATAAATATACTTTTTAACAGTTGAATTTAGTTTGCAGATTTGACATTGAGAGTGGCTGGTATGGAGCCAGATTCTGAGAGCATCACAGCATGTTACAGGTCAGGACTTAATTTAGTCTGGCTTCTGCTGTGGATGGATTCTCTCGTAATGTCATCTTTCTGCTCCTGACATAGAATAATAGCTAGTTCTATTTACACCTCATTTTCAAGCCACAAAATTCCTGCTAGTACCAAAAAGCCAAAAAAGGCACAGGACAAAAGATAGTGCCCTTGCTATAGTTCCGTTGTTTCTGGAAGAATGGAGGTGCTGTTGAGGACTTCAGTTTTGCCCCACTCTCTTAAAAATAAATCAAGGGATAAAAGCCTTATCTTACCTAAATCACCCAGTTAGTGTAGCAATATGTGTTATGTTGTGAAGCCCTCCAGTTTCTAGGTTAGAATGGTTTGGGTCAGAAGGGACCTTAAAGGTCATTGATTTCCAGCACTGTGACCACAGGCAGGGACACCTTCCACTGGACCAGGTTGCTCAGGGCCTTATCCTATCTGGTCTTGAACATTTCTTATTTAAATTTATTACTTGCTAAATTTTTGAACTTAAAGGAATCTGCTCCAGGTATTTAATATGTGAAACCTGAGTTTTTCACATCCTTTTAGTCCTTGTTAGAGAAGTTACACCTAGCCTATATTTGTAAGCAATATTTCTGTTTTTTGGTTTTGTGTTTTTTCCCTTCTTCTAGTTCCTTACCTTTCTTTACAATGATTTTTTTTTCCTTAAAGTCATTGTTGACAAAGTAACAAAATGCATTTTCTCTCTCTGTGTGTGTGTGTCGCTCTCAGTTAATAAGCCATACTGGCCTCCATTTCTGGCATTTCCAGGTTTATAATCACTTATTTTGGAGCTTTGCTGCTGGTTTTGTTTTGTAGTATTTGTATTGCCTTCACCTTACTGCTTATTTGGATTTGAGCTTTATATGCATGGGATCTTTAATCACCATTTTTTGGCATCTTAACATCTTGAATTAATTTAAGCAGATGAAAGAGATCAATAGGTAAGGTCTTAAATATCCTTGATAGCCAGATGCTCCTATATTTTGCATGCAGAAATCTTCCATCTGCTGTCAGGTTGACAAATGAACTGAGTTTTGAATGTGTCCCCTGTTTACTTTAATGGCTGAGTGTTCAGAGATTCCAAACTCTGTGTTCTGTGCACTGAAATGCATAGGCCCAAGCACAGGGAAGCTTCATGTTTATTAAGCAGTACATATCTGATTTAGATATGTAAAATAGTTAATTCAAAAAGTTATTTTTAAAGCATTCTTGAGTAACTTCAGACAAATTCCAAATGCAGGATCTTTTAACTGCTTCAGACTTGCACATGTGGCACTGGGGAGAGGAAGATGAGAAGCCTGTTTCAGTAGCTGACTTTTGAACTCTGGAATTGAAAATGTAATCCTTTGTCACCTGTGTTCCCTAGCATTATTTGTTGAATTTGATATAAAGTTGCTATAAATCAAAACCTTTCTTACCTTGGCACTTACAGAGATATTTCAGTTGGTTTTAGATATTATTGCATTATTCCAACCTTTCTAAAAAAAGCTTAAAAAATCTATAGGAGGTACTCTATTGTCTGATAGCATTTATGGTTGTGACTGGGATCAAACTACACATTGTCCTGATGTGGGAAGGTCCCACACCTGGAATGTACAGAGTACTTGTTGTCACTCTGTCAAGCCTAGCGATTGCTGACACACAAGTTGGAATATAATACAGCATGTGATAGCAAAGACATTATAAACTAATCTTATCATCATACTACTACAACAGTGGCTGTAAAATTCAATACATTAATACCATAAAAATTTTATTGTTGTTTAATGAATTAGAAATATGAAAAGAAGTAAATCCCATGGGTCTAAGCACAGCCAAAATCTCTGCCAGCATCCAATTTGGAAAGATGCCATTTAACCTCCAGGAAAAAGTCCTGCCAGCAGCTTGGACTAAGAGCGTTCAGACTGACTGCCTAAATAAATGGGCAGTAGACTTCAGACTCTTTTGGATGATGGTGACACATGAAAATATATTAACCAACCCTAATGAGATAATGCCAACATCTTAGTCCTACATCTGACTGAAAATAAAGAGAACTCTTTACATAAGGGGGCAAAAAGAAGTTCTCCAGCCCCTTTAGTAGTGTCCTTATTAACCTGACTTCCTAGGGAAAACCAGTCTATGCAGTCTTATCTTGGTGACTGCCTTCAGTTAAGGCACTGGCACCATTCAGCCAAACATAACTGAGACATAACTTGTCTCTAAGATTATTAAGTTTTTGCTAGATTTGTGGAAAAAGCTGGATAGATAAGGAGAAGAGAAAGATAAGTCACAGTTTTGATCCTGCATGAAAACTTTTGTATTATTATATAAGAGAGAACTCAACCTTAGGAGGGTAAGGGCTGTGGGAGAGGGGAACATTAAAGGCCCTGAGAGCAGAAAAAGTTTCAGTTGTAGCCTGCACTCAGCTGAGGCACAAACCAGTTGGAGGCCACACTCATGAACCCTTCTGTACCCAAAACTCCTGATTTAGTTATGGCACCATGATCCTTAATATCACTGCTTACAGCACACGCATTTGGAAACTGTTTACTTCTCCCAGTAAATTTTTCTGTCTCTTAAATTCTCTTTGCATAACATAGGGGCTTTTTGTCCTTAGACCGATCACTTTTCTCCTGTGTCATGGCACCCGTGTTGCACCTCTACTAAACCCTGCTGCCAGTGGCAATGCAAGCCACTGTCATAATTCACTTTCATCCTGTACTTCAGTTAGTGATGATTTCATTTCACAACCAGCTTACATTTAAATCTTATTTTCATCAATAAAAATGAAAATTTTAGCAGCTTAGAATCTCCAAATTCCAGTTCTAAACCAGAATTTGTTTCTATAACTCATGCTGGTGTTTTCTGGGGAAGAAGAGGAAGATGATTCTGGTGATTTTCTTTCTAAAGTTCTCCTGTCTTAATGATTATGGTTTTAATCACTGTCAGTATGCCCCAAACTTTCTAACATGGGGAATGCTTTGCTACAGGTTAACAGCACAGCTCTAAGAGAAAAAAAAAAATCTAAAAGAATACTAGCTGAAGTGAAAATGTGAGAGGGAGAGATGAAAGAGAAAGGTTTGACATTTTCTCTGTTGAGTCAGATTTGACAAAATCCTTGGATTGTAAAGTTGACAATGATTTTCTTTTGGCATCTTCTTAATTTCACTTGGGATGGAATATATATTCCTGCTGAAATACCATTGATTAGCAACAAGACTTAATAGGGGTATATGAGTAAGATATGTAGCATCATCTGGGATCTTGCAGTTATCATTTAAATGAAAATAAAATGGGAAAAAATGAAATAGTCCCATGAAACACCCTCACCACACCTGCCTTTGCAAAGGACAGCTGGATGTTGCCATTAAGTTCTGTATATTTCAATGAAATCAAAATTTAGTGCTACCGCAGGGGCACCTTCATGGCAGTTCCCAGCTGCAGCAGCACTGGCTTCTTCCTTCTCACATTTAGTGCTTCCTTTAGACCCAGAAACAGCCGTGAAATCCCGGAACACAGCTTCTTTAAGAAAGGCATTACTGTTTCTCGCTACATAACAAGTTACAATTTTTAAAATGCTAATGGAGAGGGCAAGGCTTCAGTCTTTGGATGACTGAGGTTAGAATTTTCTTTTTTGGAGCAACTGTAGGAGATTAAAGCCAATCAGAAATAACCATGTTAAAAGGGTTTTCCTTCAAGCATTTATTTACAAAACTTTCTCTCAGGCATCAGTGCTATGGTGATAATGTAAGTGAAGTATAAAATATTTTGTGTTGCTGCTTTTCTGTAAAAAACCCCTAAAGCAAATTATAAAGTATAAGATGTTATCTCTCTTCAGCTGCAAAACTTGCACGACTCCTAAATCAGTTTGTAGCTAGCTTCACATTTTAACCCAAGAGAATTCATAGTAAGAATTATTCTAGGTGACAGTGAAAACTTCCGAAGGAAGTTCTTCTGAAGGAACTTCAGACAAGCCAGGCTTTTCTCCTCCTTGTCTTCTGTACAGCAAAAAGCAGCAACCATGGCCAAAAATTACCATGGAAAAAGACATACTGTGGAAAACTCCAGTCTCTCAAGGACTCATAGAAAAATTGTTTGCGAAGTATGACTAAAATATGAGTTAGCTGACTTGTTTTCCCTTTTTAAAAAAAAAGTCCCAAACCCAGATATCACTCTTTTGATCATTTTGTCATCCTAATGAGTTTATCTATACACCAGAAGTAAAAGCAAGACACATTCAAACACATGTGTGAGCAAGGAAGTGTGTCTCAATCTAACTTGAGAGAGAAGAATAGTCTGAGAAAGGATCAGCTCCTGGAAATAATGACCTGCCAGTACTTCCACAGTCTTCACAGCTCCCTCAGGCATGAGTGAATTCACATCATCTGTAATTTGTGACTTTTTCAAGAAGACAGAGTAAAATATAATTGAAATACAAACAAAGCCAATGTTAAAGCTAATGCAGCAGCAGTCTGCAGGGGTTTTTTTCAGCACATGCTCCAGCACTATTGTAGTCAGATGTCTGCTCTTGGAAAATTTTACAGCTTTCTCAGGTAGACTGTCTGCCTTCAAATTCTCTGGTTTTTGCAAACGATCCTCATCCTTATTATTGAAATGACTAGTTAAGAGGCAAAAGACATGTCTCTGACAAATATTGCCTTGTGGTGCAGGACACTGTTTTACATATAATTCTGGCAGCCAGTAAATTCAAATGCGAAAAATTTGGCAAGTTCAGCACAGGATGATCTTCAAGCTATGAGTAGCTTGGATGAAGCCACAGGACAAAATAAAATTAAAAATTACTTAACTTAAATGCAATTCATCTGCATTCAGTCCATGTAAGAAGACAGTGACAGTTTTTTCTCTGATGTTGACAATGCAGTTCAGTGCCACCAGCTTGAGCTTTGCTTACAAACAGTGCTCACATAACAGAGCACTTGCAGTTTTTCCTATTTGTACATATCTTTTGCAATAGAAAGCATTTCAATAGCAGTTTTTAAGCTCATATGAATGAGGTCCTTTCTTTTTGAATTTCCAAAGCTGTATTGCTGTTTGTTCATATTAGGGTTGTGCCTCTGCTAGAT
This sequence comes from Leptocoma aspasia, assembly GCA_013399835.1. Classification (NCBI taxonomy): domain Eukaryota; kingdom Metazoa; phylum Chordata; class Aves; order Passeriformes; family Nectariniidae; genus Leptocoma; species Leptocoma aspasia. The sequence goes on along the minus strand of VXAX01004535.1, from coordinate 1,859,884 downwards.
CCTGCTGTTCCACTCAGTGTACAGAGCCTGAGAATTTTGTAAGCTCCAGGGAAAGTCTGATTTCAGCACTGCAATCCAACTGCTTTGGTAACTCATTGCCTGGGAAGTAACTCATAATTTTTAACGGCCCATATTAAAACAAGGACCAGAAATCTTCATCACAACTGAAGATTTGGGTAGCAGTCCCTGCTACAGGGCTGGCAGGCAGCGGTAAGCTCTGCTGCTCCTCAGGGCTGGTGAGGTGGGAGAGGAGATAGTGGGGACAGAGCTGGGAGGGCAGGGCAGTGTCCCCTACAGTCAGGGCCCACTGCCCACAGCACCTGAGCAAGGCAGCCCCACAGGCCACAAAACCCAATCAGGTCAAGAGCATTACAAAAACTCACCAGGTCCAAGGTCAAACCAGCCCAGGGGTTCAGTTCAAGAAAATCCACAACCATGGCAGAAACAGAACCCAACACCAGCTCAGCCCAAACGAAGATTACTTGCCCTGGGCTGGGTTTAAATAAGGCTCCTGAGCCCACAGGAACAGGTGTGTGTGGAAGCCCCAGGTGGGGCTGGTCAGCCTTGTGAAGAGCAAGGCCTGGCAGTGCACCGGGGGCTCTGACAAGAATCCTTCCAGCGTTTAAGATGGGAAGAGTTGTTACAAGATACACTTGGAGATGTTGTGGAGCGCTAATGTAGTAAAAGGCAGAGAAAACAGTATTTTCAGAAGTCAGCTGTGTAAACAGCTGCATCTTGTCGGATTTTATCTTTTTAATGAAAAGATCTGAGTTCTATACAAATAACGGAAATTGCTTCAAAACCTTCATGTATTTACTATCAGGACATTGCAGGACTGGACTGTCATGATAGATCCTGGAAAAGGATGAAAAGAAGAGTGCTGAGAAGTGGCATTGTAGACAGGCCTGGGAGGGTTTTGTTTTAATTTGTCCATAATGCAGCATGAAAGACAGATGAATGTGTTTGTGGAGGAAAGGGTAAACAGGCAATGGAAATGAACGTTGCTGTACCAGTTTCCATACATGTGTATTAAAAACTCTAGTGCCTTGTTCAGGAGATGATGAATAAGGGGAGAGAGTGGACATATAAAAGGTCTGATACATTACTGTTACTGACAAGTAAAACAGTTATTAAAGGTAGCATTTTGTGCTGAGGGTCATGTTTGGGAAGAGCCTCCATGTAAATTGTGGCAGCTCTGCTGGTGGAGGTTAAGCATCGGGACAAGAGGTTCAGAGGTTGACCAAGACTCCTTTGAAGTCTGCTTTATTTCTTTGGAGTGCAATAGAATTTTTCAAGCAAATGAAACCTAGTCCATGTTCCTTCCTCCCCCACAAATTTACATCCTTTTCTCTAAAACACGTCCTGTTTGTCTTGGAATAAAGAGCATTTCAGCCTCATAGCTCAAAAATAGGGCAGATGGTGCCTTTGCAGAATTTAAATAAGATATCAGCATGTTGACACCTTTAAGTGCAGTGGTCAGAGCAATTCTGCAGTGCAGTCACTGGGATGTCAAAAACAGAGAAAAAATAAATTTTACTTCAGCAAATGCTGCATAGAACAGTTTTTCAAATTGCTTGTAGTTATTCTTTGGCTTACTGCAGTGCACCTGGCAGAAATTGTTAGAGAGAGACACATGTACAAGGATTTAAAGAAAAAAAGTAATTGATTTCTGCATGTAGTAGGTTGAGGGAATTAGAGGGAATTTAATATATCCATAGCTGGCAGGTTTAATTTGTCAGCTTTTAGCATGGCTTTAGAGGATAAGAGGCCTCAGTATTACTTTAAAGCCCATACTATCTATATCAACATCAAGGAGTACAGAAGTTTGACTACTCAGCTTTTTGAAGTAAGCACAAAGTTGACAGCTACAGTCTGTTCCTGCACTGAATGCACTGTGCATGCATCTCTCTTCTTTTATGTTACCGCTGTCATTACCATTTAAATGTGGCTTTAACATATTGCTGAAATGAATCATTGTTTCAATTACTGCATTGCATTTTATATTTTCTTCTTAAAAGGGGCAGAATGGTGAAGAGCTTGAAAAATAATAAAATGGAACACAATTAGGGTCCCATTTTAGGTAAAAAAATTGTGAAGATTTTACTATTAATCTAGAAAATACTGTATGAGATAAGAGACTTGGGCATCCAAATAAAAGTTAAATCCTAAACACTAATTAAATAGCCTGGAGTGATGGGCCTTGCATTACCAGAAGAGACGATTATTTGAAAGACAGGAGTCAAGCATTGCATGAGCAGGGAGAATATAGAAGGGAAAGAACAATGCAAACTTTGGAAAAGTTGATAGTAGTTTTGCAGTGAGAGAAAGATAAATGAAGAGGAAAAATCTATGAGCTGATAAAGGGAGTCACACAAGGAAACAGCACTTGAGAATACAGTGCTTGAGTTTAAATGTGTTAGTGAGAGGAATTCATAATTGAGTCAATTTTTTTGGATCTGATTCTATTTTGAGTCTCTTGAGAGTCAGCAGTATAGATTATACCACCCAGATCCTGGCTGATTGCTGCCAAGGGTTGCACTCATTTAAGGTGGCATCCTCCAGGATGCCAGGAAACCAGTAGGCAGCTACAGATTAACCCCTTGATACTGCACTTTAATCTATTTCCTTTCCCCTGGATCAGTATTGAGAAATTAATGAAGCTCATCAGAAGGACAGAGGCTGTGTCATACCTGTCAGAACAGGGTATGGTTATTTCATTTGATTTTGCTTTCCTGTCATAATCAGTGGGCTGGCACACAAATAAGCTATGGAAATACAGTCTCTCTTTATGAGGGTAAGAACAGAAGGAAAAGGGAAAAATAAGATTTTTGTCCCTGAGGTGGTTGGTTTTTACTTTGATGTGTCATGTAGGAGGCAGTAGGATTCCTGGACAGTATGCAGAAGTATGGAAAAAGAAAGATTTTTGTTTATTTTATTTGTGTATTCAGGAGGCTTTACTGGTGATATTTGTTTGGTTTGGTGGTTTTTTTGGTTTTGTTTTGGGGTTTTTTTTGTTTTATTTTGTTTCTTGTTTTGGTTTTGCCTTTTTTTCCCCTATACTGTGTACTGAGATTTTCCTGGTGCAAGGTCATGTTAATTATATGTCCCACCCCAAAAATTTATTTCATAGCCCATATAAAGTAATTTAAATTAGCTAATCAAGCTGAATAAAAATTAATAAACATGACTGATAAAAGAATTAGGTTGAATTCACCAAAAAACTGTCCTTTTGTAATAAATCACATTACTTTAAGGATCTATTAAAATATATACATAATGAATTTTGTTTTTTACAACCGAGAAGGAAACTGGAAGTTATGAGGTAAGTTTGAAAACTGGCCCAGCAGAGGAGCTGAGGCTTTACTTGCATGAGCAGCTGAGCTGGCCAAACAGGTCACTGCCTCTGAAAGTGAGAGGTCTCAACAGCCTGCCCTCCTGCCTTGCTTCCATCCACACCGCCCTGTGCATGCCTTGGAGGCTGCAAGGAATCCCACCTTCCCAACAGGTGACTCTTTGTTCAGGCAGCTTCTTGTCAGGTTGAGGATGACACTGTGACAGTGATGGCAGTGTCGGATGAGTACCAGAGCTCAGCTGGCAGCTCAGCTCTGGAGTGCTGGAGACCACCCCCATTCATGCAGCACTGACCTGCTAGGACAAGTCAGGCCATGTCACATGTGCTGTGCTTCAGGAGGAAATAGATAATTAAAAACATCTGTGTTAACCATTGTGCTTAACATGGTACAGAAATTTTACATTTTACAGAAGTAAATTGCCCCAACAAAATGGCTTCTCCTTTGGAGTCAGGTATTGAAGTATAATTTGAACATGAAAAGGAACAAATAATGAACAAATCCGTACTTTTGAGTATTAATTCTCTTTGCCCAAAGTAGGTATTCTGCATGATGGTATTTGTTCCTTCAGGGTGTCTAATTTCTAAGTTAAGATATAAAAGTCTCATGTACCTGGCTTTAAAGTTGCTGACTGGGAAGCTGAAAGAGCCTCAGTCCTGTGGGACCCATTTCAAGAGCTGGATAAATGCTGAGGGGCTATCCAGCCTTCCATTTTGTCTGTATAGGAAATGGATGTTTTAGAAGGGATTTGGTTTTTCATTGCAGCTGTTCTGTGTGGGCTGTTGCACACCTCGGATTAGATCAGCTGTGTGGAAAGAGAACTGCTCTGCCTCACCCAGCAGGGCTGTGGTTATACATACCATGGCTACAGCAAGGGGGAGGGATTAAAGCTGTGGGAAACAGATTTTCAGCTGTTTCCCCAGTTTGTTTTTCATGCTTTCTCCAAAGGAATAAAAAAGAGCAAATAGAAAAACAAAAAGGTTTGAGTTAAATGAAAATCAGTAATTTCTTTCAAACCTTGACTTGAAATCTTACAGAGAGAAATGGGGAGTAATAGCTTTGACTTTTAGGTTTGGTCCCAATCCTTCCCTTTTCCATGATACCAAATATATATATTTGTTCTACCAGGCTGCTGCAGGATTTCAGAAAATAGTTGCATTTTGGTTAAGGTATAGGCTGTAATTCAGACATGGTTGCTTTTGCTTTTTCTCTCCTGTACTACCGCTTTGTTGTTTGAGGATTCTTACGCACACAGCCAAATTAGATGCTAAGCTAATTTCAGTTTAAAGAATATTTGTGTTCAACTATATGTGCCTGTACACATGGTGAACGTGAAGCCCTGAATTTCAGAAATTGTGCTTAAAAAAAGGGACAAAATTAAAACCTGCAATGTTAATCATTATTTTAATCATCTTTTACAAATTATTAGCTGGAGCTTGATTTTTATTCTTGAAAGGTTTTGGGTTCTTACTGCACCATTTTTAAGCTGTGTGTATATTTTCTTAGTCTGCAAAAGTGAGTCTGTGTAAATATAGTATTTAGGTCTATTTAATGAAAATTAAAATCAAATTTTACTCTTTAGCAGCTGACATCAATCATGTCCCCTCTCTCCCCTCCCCCTGCCCCCCATAACCTTTAGTGCTAAACAATGTTCCAAAAGGAAAATTTATTATATCACCTATTTTGATTCTCTGACATCATTCTGTCATGGCAATGAAGTGATTTACATGGAAAAATGTATTACCTCTGCTTTTAGACAAAATGAGTTTATGATGATTAATGGTTTTGCTGCAAGTATGACAGAACCTGAAAGTGGCCAGCCTTTTAAAAGTGAAACATGACCTATGCTCAATTGTCCTCCTTTTTATTTTGTTCAGTTATCGTAAAATGGTTTTGGTTGTGAGTAAATTAAAATGTAGAAATTATGTCTTGTAATTGAAGTAAGCTATAAATGCTGGGGTGTCCATGGTAACGTCATTACAGAACTAGAGACAAAAGGGAGAAAGAAATAGCTTGAAGCACAGAGTCTAAACTATCATGATGGCAGGGGACTTGGATCACATCTTCCATGAGGAGTCAAAGTCCTCAAGGAAGGCACAGTTTAGTTTGGGGAAGAGCAGGCTGAAGGATGATCCCCTCCAGCTGTCCCTCCTGCTCACCATTCCTATGATTCTGTAACACAGTTTACTTGGGGCAGAGAACTTAGAATACAGAATGGCCATATGAATGGTGAAATAGTATTTTAACAGGAAAGCATGGAGCAAATAGTCTTTTCTGATGTGTGCTTTGAAACATTTCCTTTAGCTTCATACAGAGCTGTATTTTTCCTTAGATATCATATAAATAACAAGTGATACACCAAGGCCTAAACTAAGATGAGAAGAAGATGCTGATTAAGAACTCTGAAATATTTTCTTTACATATGTTAACTGAACTAAAACCCAAAGGCCATTAAGGCAAAAGCTGTTCAACTATGGAAAAACTTAAATTCAGGAAAACCATAAACAGTGGCATTTTTTTTCCCAGGGGCCTTATGGAACAAAATCACTCTGCTAAAAAGAAGGCAAAGGTTGAGGTGAACACTGGCAATTTAATCTGCATGGAGACTTTGTATCAGTCACAAGATGTAATATTTGAGAATGAATAATTTTTGTATGAGAGATCAACTACACTTTTGGACATTTAATCCCAGGCTGTGATGGATGCTGGGTACTGAGCACTGTTCTGCTGCCTCAGTGGACCCTTGGTGCCTTTCAGTGTGTTGAAACGTGTAAAATAAAGTATCAGGAAAAAATGAACACTGGATGAATTTACAGTCATGGCTTGTCCTTAGTGACATTGATTGGACAAGTGTCTTTGAGGGCACACTTGGCAATGGAAAATAACTTGCTGTTGGATTCTGTGCGTGAAAAGGCATTTGCAAGTAAACCGAAAACGTATTTAAGGTAGTGATTAAAAATACACAAGTCATACTAACGCTTTCAGGAAGACAGCAGTATCACAACAAGCATTTTAACCGTGTTATTTTTATTCAGATGATTAATCCAAATCTTCCATTAGGCATGCATTGAATTTAGCATTCTACTGCAGTTCTCTATATGCAATCTAGAAATTTCAGCACTGTCCCTCATTGACTTCTGCTACCAGTACAGGCTCTTGAGAGCTCATCAAGACTGAACTGTCTTTCCTGACTTACATAGTTGTTTATCAGGAGCCATGTAGTGTTGTTCTCCCATTCATTGTTCAAATGGCTTGGCTTTTCCTCCAATACAAGTTATTGGTGTTTAGTTCCCTGCTGTGTGTTGTTTGTTCATCTGGCTATTTTTTTTCTAACATGCATGATTTCCTTGGAGGGAGAGCTAGAAACAAGTGAAAGGAGGTTTAACACATCAGTAGGCAGCGCAGATACAAAAGGATATTTTGTTCTTTGGCTTACCTTTGCTTCAGTCACCATTTGCTCTCATCAACAGCAATTGTTCGAGTCTGAGTGTACATAAGGTACATTTGTAGTGTTGTTTGTTTTGGTTTCTTAACTAGAGTGAAATTTGTATGGAGCTAAATCAATAGTTGGGGGTAATTTCCACCTTGTTTTCCCTGTTCTGTCAGATGGATCAGGTGGTGTCTGTTGGACTCTTCATGTTGCTGAAGCTCCCAGGGACCTGTACTGGAGCAGTATTTCAGTGTCTGTGTGACAAGCCTGCACACTCTTGCCTTTAGTGACCGTGAGGCAACTGGGAGATGTGTAGAATTGAATCTGATTTTTCCCCTAGTCTGAGGTTTCTCTAATGCTCTGGGACTTTTCCAGAATCCCACATGCTAGGTCAAAACTCAGCCAGCCAGATGGTCACATGATTTCTCTTGTGAATGCTGCTTTGATGGAGGCCAGCCCCTGTGAATTTTATCTATCACATCAAGTTTCTCTGGTTGAAAATGCCTCAAAATACAGTTGAGATTTGCAGTGTGACTATTTGGTAGCTGAGAAGATGGGTCCTGCTGGCAAGCACAGCATTTCCTTTCCAGCAATCCTGTTGCTGGCTGCTAGGTTTTGATGTGCCATGTCACCTCTGCTCCCTCTTGAATCACTGCCCCACTACACTGCCATCAAGCAGCTGCAAGGTTTTCAGGACAGCCTGAACTGTAGCTATAGCCAGGATGGAGGCAGGGACTCATCCTGCACACCAATCCCAGCCACTGTGCACAGGGATCTGGCACCCTGGATTCCCTAACGCAAGAATCCTGGTGCTTGGCTGGGCTGGTTGTACATATATGATGATGGTGGCCTTGTCACAACCTGAATTAACCACACTGGTACCCGTCCTGCAGTGTTAAAGAGGTGCTGTCATGGTCCAGGTTTAGAATTATGCTGCACCAAAATCCAGCTAAGGCCACCTTCTTACGCACTGCTTAAAATACTTGTAGAAATAAGTTTATTATTGAAAACTCTGAAATGAACGAAGAAATTTTGATTGAAAAAGTTCTGGAAGTTTGCACTAATGTGCTTATTCCTAATTTAGGTATGGGTGAAGGTTTTCTGTGGCTGAAAACTTAGAATTTCAAGGTGAGAGAACAGGAGTTCTGGAGACATCCACACCATTGCTTAGGAGTAGATCGTAAGACATTTTCTGTTGGTATTCTGTTTCTGCATCACATGCTTGTTTAAATATCTTAATGAAAACAGAAAAAATGGAAACCTCCCCAAGTTTTGCTTTTCCCATTTGCTCTCCTGGTAAATAAGAAAATCCTTAATGAAGCAACACAGAATCTTTACAGATGGCAAACTGAATTTTTTAATCATGAGATTATCAGTTTATTTTCATTTTCTACATTTGCACTCTTAATGCAAAGGGTAAGTTGCATTAATACACCTGGAGAACTAAGTCAACCAGGTTATTTTTTGAGAGCCAAAACTTGGGCTCTGAGGCAAGACCAGGAAAGAGACTGCAGCCTGCAGAGATGACAGGTCACAATATGCAGAACTCTCTCAATCAAGACAGAGAATTGTGGTTTGGGATTTGTTTTCTGAGCCTTTATTAAACAGAGGCAGTGGTGAGATTATTTGGGAGCTCTGCTACAGTAATTCAATGGGTAGATAATGTATTTTCTGCATTCATGGTTTAGGAGAATAAAACAATGGCAACAACCAGATCTCCGGAGAATTAAAATGTTTTTACCTTTGATTCATTTTAGTAATTGTGGAGCTTACTTTTACCCCCACTCAACTCAGTGTATTTCAGAATGCTCATTGTTGTGATATAAATGCCCTATTGTTCCTACTAAAGCTGTCACTGTCTATGGAGAAGGAAGGAAAAATACAGCTCAGGAAACATTTCCAAAACTGCCAGACCAGATGCATTTATACATGGATAGATATGTATCTGTGTTGGTTAAAAAACCTGAGAAATAGATCTGAAATACCTTCTGCACCTTGTACTTGTTCCTTATGGCAAGAAAAAATGAAAATGTCTCCTTTCTTTTGTAAAATGCTTTTAATTTCTGTTTTCTATAGAGAGCTGACAATCCCAAGAAGGTGAGTCCACTTGGTGGTGACTGGCTTCTGAAGACATAAAAAAGGAAACAGCTGTAAATCACACTAATACAAAGGCAGCATGGAGTTATACAATGAAGGCCTGCCTGAGAAACTCCAACTAAAAATCTAAGTCTAAATAACTCTCCTTCACAGGGATCAGAATAACTTAGTATAGTCCTGGCTTAAATGTAGGTCAGCTGGGTCTGTGTTCAGGTATTTATTGGTTTACAAGATGAATTAATAATATGGCTGTTTGCTTATTTTGTTGTTTTCCTCAGGACATAAAACAGAACACTTCTTAAAGTCCCACCAGAAACATTTTGGGGACAAAAAGAAATAGATGACATGGCTGGGAAAAAATACCTTTTTGTAGTCTTATTTTCTTGCAATGTGATCCTGCCAGAAACTGAATGCCCTAATTTGATAGAGCCATCAACAGTAGTATGGTACATTTCCTGTATTGTATGGGAGCTTTCTCTCTTTTTTTTTTTTTTAATTTTTTTAAAAACAAAGAATAGATGCTCCACTGCTGCTAAATAGAACATCCAAGCACAGCACTGGCACACTCACACTGAAGGTCCATGGAAGTGATCAGCAGCCCAGTGCCTTACCTGTGACAGCAGGATTTTACCTGTGGCTGCAGGAGAGTCTTCTCATCTGGCTGGCAGAGGTGCACAGTATCTACCTTGAGGTTATGGAAAAGATTTACAGAAGAAAAACATTTACAAAGCCCAACCAACAATGCCACACAGGTCACTGCAGATCCAGTCCATCTATAGTCACACATATTTTATTCTGCTTTTACCTAAACATTTAACATGTAATTACTGGAGTGAAACTTGGAAGTTGTTTACAGCTTTTATGTTTCAAATTTTGTTTTTTTTTTCTTTTTTTCTAGATTGTCATATTTGTTTCTTCCTGTATAGGAGTGGCAGAATTACAGAGGAGCATTAATCCGTACATTTATGCACATCTTTTACCCGGAGGAAATTCCAGAGGAAGCCATCAAATCCTGCAGAGGTACCATCATTGCTGTCTGTACATGGAGGGTGCTGTGGCTACAGCTGGAGAACAGAACAGAGGTTCACGTGCAGCAGTCAGTGGAACAAGGGCTTTGCTCTCCTGGAGCACAAGGTCTCATGGATTGCTGAGCTGTTTCCTCTTCCGTAGACACTGCGGTTGCACCAGTCAGAAAAGCTTGGCATTGTTGTCTGTGAAGCACCAGGAAACACTCCTGCCTAACTCTGTGGTGCCTTACTCTTCCTCTGGCAGAGTGGCTACAGCAATTCCAAAGGCTGGGAACATCCCACACTACATGGCAGAACTGTAGTGTCAACAGTCAATCCTGGGCCAAAGGCAGCACCAAAAAACATGGAGTAAAATTCCATAATGATCTAACTAGCAGCTTGCTGCCCTTTGTACTTTTGGAAATAACTTCTGTTGAATTTTAAAACATTTTCTACAAAATCAGCTTAACAGTTAAAAACACAGGACCTGGATGGATGGTTAGAAACTGTGATCCATCTGTATAGGTTTCTATTCACTTTGATGAAATGGTAAGAGATGAGTGTCCCACCTCATAGGATTTACTGTGATGTTACTGCCAAGTCGCATAGCTACCTTGTGTATTTAAAAACCTAAAAATGTGTATTTTGTATTTGTTGCCAAGTTCACAATTTACTTACTAGGCTGTAACACAGTTGCAATTTATTGTGGATTGAATCTCTGCATTAATTTGGTACAATACCATTCTAGCTCATGTTAGAGCAAAAAAAGGATAATTGGTATTTAGATGCAAATTAGAGTTTAATATCCCATGCAGCTGTTTACATCTGCTTAATTAAGCAGCAGTGACTTCACATTAGCATCGCTATGAAACCGTACATACACACCAGAGATAAAGGTACAATCATGTTAACCACCTTCCTCATGTCAAACCAATGCAAGATGGGTACTTTTTGTTTCAGTCTTGTGTTTTAATGGTAAAGAAAAAAGTCTTCACGTTTAAAGAGGATCTTCGGGTTCAATACATTTAGTTTTGGTACAAGTACCAAATCTTATAAAAAGACTGTGCTCCTGTAGACAGGCAGCTTAAGCAGTAAATGAAGAGCTCTAATGGAAACTCCTAACAAATATAATTGGAAGTCAGTGGGTAATTTTGCTTTTGGAGCCTTTACAGGAGTATCACAGTCCTTTTGTACAGTAATAGAAGGTAAGTAAATACCCATCTGGAAAAATGCAGGGCTGTTTTAACACTGATGAAGTTCTAACACTTGGACTGTGTGGCACAAGCTCTTTGTTTCATGTATTTACCAGCAGCTCTGGCACAGGGCTGCTTGTTTTGCTCTTTGACTAAGGACCCCTGAAGTTCCACAGATGTAGCCAAGCTGGTATTTTGACAGGTATGTATAATCAGAACAGGCCTTGGATTAACACAGCACATCAGCAGAACACAAAAACTGCTCTTCGGTCAGGACTATCAGCACTGTTAACCATCAGCATAAGAACACAACCTCAGTTGGTGCCATTTTTAATGATTAAAAATAATACATTGTAAAACAAAAAGTGAAAAAATTCCAGCGTGATACTTATAAACAAAGAACAAATAGAAAACAAAAAACTTTCGGTTTTGCCTGATTTATAGTATTTATCATACAACAGATCATTAGTCTGAGGTAATACCAGTATTAACTTTTTAGTCCTTCAAAGGACTGCTCAAAAATTAATAACAATGATAGCAATGCATGTTATGTTAAAAGTGAGACTTGATTATTAAATCAAGCAAACTCCTTCCCCTTTTAGTTAGGGATCTGTGGCTGCAAGTATAAAACTGGAAATAAGTCTACACAGTAGGAGCTACAGAACATCAGAGTCCTGTGTGGTGTGTCAGTACGTAAGAGTACAGCTGAGTATGTAAAAATCAGACATTTCAATACAGTAAAGACTTTGTTCCAGAATAGCCCTTAAGAAATTTAGAATACTGTTAGTTTGCATAAAATAGCCAAAAAACCTCAACTAATTCAGAAGTCCAAATTTGGCGTGAGATAAAACCATGTGCATTTATTTCATCTGCATTTTAGATTCAGTAAGCATAAAATTAAGTATGTTGACTGTAATGAATTCAGTCATACAAGTGCAAGTCTTCAGCTAGAACGTATTTTATGGCAGTTTATTTAAAAAATGTACCAGTAAATCATAAAAGAGGGATCATGTCCATTTAACGTTTATTGAAGTATACAGGAGGTTTTCTTTAGAATCAAATATGAGCATGAATATATGGCCAAACGTAAAATCTATCAAATTCAGTGAAAATTTTCTGACTTTAAATAGTAGCTGTAAGAATGACCAATATATATTCTTTGTTACAACCGCCCTCACTCTACAAGTAAAAAAAAAATAATAAACATTCAGTAAACATTCTTTCCTAAGGTAGTTTCCCTTATATATCAGTGATTTATCCATTTTTGTATACATAACTTTTTAAACATACCAATCAGTGGTTCTCACAATTGAAAAATAAAAGCACAAAAAAGTTTACACTCTTGTACAGGTAAATAAAAGATCATTTTTAATTAAACTGTATATCCTTAAGGGCATAGTATAGTTTCAATTTCATTACCTATTACATAATTAACTTCTTACATACAAATATTGACATATTTGGCTTGTGCTTCAAAGCCGTTGTGTCTACAAAGTCCATGTCAATGCAACTCATGACTTGAAATCAGTGGGGACATCTTTACTGCTGCTGGGTTTAACCTGGTCGTGCAACATGGTCTCCTCTGAGCTTGTTGTGGCACTGCATTTTTCTGGGGAGTCATCAGTGTCTGGATCCAATCCTTCAGGACAGGGAAGTTTTAGAAGTTCTTCCCGCAGCTGAGCTGTGTGACGCTGGATACACAAAAACAAGTCAGCGTGGAAGGCCACATTAAAACAATACTTTTCACAAGGTTAGACACTATAAGGCAAAGAGAGGAGTAGGTAGAAAAGGCTTAAGTGTACCATTTCAATGTCTGGATCAACTTCTCCCCTATATTTAAGGACTGGTACTTTTGTTTTAGTGACAGAATAATTAGCAAGAGCTGCTAGGGTCAAATTAAAGGCTGTCAACAGAACTGCAACCAACAAGTGCATCACTATAAATGCTACACTATTGGTCTTGCAGTTGAGTCATATCTGGGTTCAAACTGGCTTGGACTTTGTAGGTCATACAGTCAAACCTAATTTATACAGAATTCATGACGAGACCTGTCACAAAGACAGATATGCAGAGATTTGTATACTGATCACAGTAACTTCATTTTGAACACCAGTCACTGAAAGAATGGAAGTCTGGCAATAGAAAAAAGATGCCTTCAAAAATTTGAGGTTTGCATCTCAGGGGAAATACAACCTCAGATATTAAAAACAATATAGCCCTGTTGTCTGTGTGGTCACAAAATACACAAATGGTATTTGTATGGTATACACACTTGGCTAGGAAGGCAGAAAATATTTATAATGATTAGACCTAGATTAAAGTTAACACAGGGTAAAACCGAGAGTAGTGGACCACGGTTTATTAACTGCTTGTCTACTCTAAGAGCTTGTTTTCTGGCAAGGAATTGGTTGTAATGCAACTTTTTTGTTAACCCCCACCCACCCTTTAGAGTGAACAAAAAAAGCTATTATCACAGAATATTCCAAGTTGGAAGGGACCCACAAGGACCATCAAGTCCAACTCTGAAGGGAATTGCCTCTAGGGGATCAAACCCACAACCTTGGGGTTATCAGCACCATGCTCCAACCAACTGAACTCATCTTGGGGTCACTGTATCCTATACAAATATCCATAGAAAACATAGGCAGGACAGGTGCTAAAGGAAAATCCAACTTGTAGTAAAAATACTAAGGAAGTGGAATGCACACACATTTCATCTCTTGACAACTGGGAAACTTAGATTTGTTATAAAGTCTCACCTTCAGAGCTGCTGCATGATGGGACATGGTCCTGCCTACCCGTTTGTCACTGCTGTACTGCTGTATGTCTGCTATCCACTCCTCACACTGAGCCATGATCTCCACTCTTTTCAAGTAGAAGTGTTTGTGGATGACCTGCAAGAAAACATTCCCAATGTAACATGGATGGAAGAACCATATACTTTAACGATACCAAATTTGCAAAACCTCTGTGAGTCTAACTGAATATAAGGAAAAAAAAATCAAGATAATTCAGAATTGAACCAGATTGGAGATAAAATTGCAATTTCTGTCCTCAGAGGTTTCCAAAATCCCTGAGGGAAAAGCCCTGAGGAACCTGTTCTGAATTCAGCTGATGCTGTTTTGGGGAGTTTGTTGATCTGGATATCTCTTCCAGTCTACAGGAATCCCCTGTTTGTGTGCAGCCTGCCATTTCAGCAGTCACTTGTGTTACTTGGGTGCAGGGTAAACAAGTGCCAGAAATACACGGAGCAAAAGCCAAAGGGAGAGCAGAGCGCTGCTCACATTCTGCAGCTCAAGGCTGGATGTACTACGCAGGCACCAAGTTCACACAGGAGCAGAGCTGCACAGAGACAGTGCTGGGGCTTTCATTGTTTCTGTCCCTGCCCTGTTTTGCTGGAGAAGCACAGAGTAAGCAGAAGCACCGCGTCCTCCCCTGTCACTGACCACGGGCTGCCCAAACAGGGAACAGATGAGCAGAAACACAGCTGGCAGTACGAGCACAGGAACGTCACACACTTCTGCAGAGAGAAGGGTCACAGCAGCTGCTTCAGAGGGGATGCAACCACTTTGCTCTAGGCAGAGACAGCATGTTTGGGGACACTGGAATTTCAGGCCATGGTAGTTGAGCTGCCCAGTTTGGATGGGAGCCAGTATTTGATTGAAGAGTAATTTTGGTATTGAAGTATATATTTGAGTTTAAAAAATCCAACCAATCAACACTCATACAAAGTTGTGAAACTCTACTTTGTGTTGGCTTTGTCTTAAACAGTTCTCTAAAACTCTGAATAGTGAAGGCAACAATAAAACCAAAGAAATTTTACTGAGCACTGAGAGTTCTGGGCCATATTGCAACATGATGGGAAAAATAATTTTTCCCTCTGGACGTTAGAGAAAATAGCTATCTGTCTAAAGAGAAGCTGCATATTGAAAGCGTAATTGACTTCAATTCTGGATACATTCCTTAAATCCATAATGAAGCTTGGAAAAGCTCCCAAAGACTGGCAGTTTAGATCTCCTGAGCCTACCCATCATTTAACAAACTGAAGACAAGACTCAGATTTTTGAAGACAACAGATCTCAGAATCTATGTTCTTAGACCTCAGTCTTCAGCATGAGTTTGCATATTACTGAATTGATCATCACTGTTAAGGTTTCTAAGACAATCCTGCAAAAAACCTAAAGGTCTGAACAAAAAGGGAATCTCCCAAAGAAGTTCTCAGATAATCTGAGAGATGCATTTCCATTTGGATGGGGCCATAGATGGAATCTAGCATTGCTCCAAAGCTGCCTTTTTCATACCAGCAGTGTGACAGCTGAGCTGCAGAATAAGCACATGATTACTGAGACTCTTAAAGGAAAGTGCAGCAACAATAAACTGGGATTCAGTTACCAAATGGTGTAATACTGCATATCCTTCACTTCTGTACATGTGAGAAGAAATGTGGAGCATTATTATCAGGGACCCCACTGCTTTCTTATATATTCTATTAATTTAATCTTACTGTGATTTGAGAATGCCTTTTGCCAAAGTGAAACCATTACATTAGCTAGAAGAAAAAGACCTATTAGCAGAAGTTATTGGATTATGTGTCCGGATATTATCTTTATCATGGTCTTCTACTTATTGAGTAGAACATTTAAGAGGTAATTCTGAACCACCACCAGGTTTTATTCCATTAATTCAACGCCCCTACATACACTGCACATCCTTTTTCACCTGCACATGGATAAAAATATCTTTTCTTATTCCACAAGACACAGTAATTTTAATGAAAAAAGGCTTTTGCATTCCAAAGGATGTCTTTTACAACATCAAGAAAGGGATGAGAGATTAACATCTCAGATGCCACATCCAGCAATGTGCATAATCCTAAAATAATTAGGGTTTTTAAACATTTCATTATGCAGACAATTGAAAGCATAGGTGATACTGCCAGATGGTTCTACGCTTCAACACTGGCAACAGCTGTAGTAGTTCAGAGCAAAATCTATTTTTCTTGAAATATTTGCTGGTAATACTGTGAGATGACTCATGTTTGACCAAACATTTTGCATTAATATTCATACAGATTCTCTTAGTGTTACTTCAGCTCTTTTTTCCTTGAACTCTTCGCTATATATATGTTCAAGCCCCTGAGATCTAACTCATCTGCTTTGGGAAAGGAATTGGACTACAGACACTGAGAAGTCCCTAATAACTAAATTCTTCTAAGATCCTACAAGTGAGCTTTAGTCTATTTTCAGGAATGTAAACAAATTAAACAATTTGATTTATTACAATAATTTTTGAAGACAGCATGAATGCATGAAGACTAGCATTGCTTTTAGCAGCACCAAGACAGTTGTTTTTAAAGGCACAGGTTTCTAGTGCAGATGCTTTGTGGAATTTCTTTTAAGGTATTTTTCCAATTTGCATTATCTTGGTGTATCCAAAGTGTTTCTCAGTATTTGCTTCAAATTCATGATCCTTGGGAAAATACTGCCTGATATTTATGCAGAGTATGGAGCATGGAGTGCCCCTTTGTAGGGCTGACCAACAGGTGTTACAGGCCATGGAAAAGGTCCTGCTCAGTAGTAAGAGTGAGCTGAGCTGATTGAACCATGTTTTATCCAACTGAGCACTAAGATCCCATTCAAGTCAGTCTCACTTTGCCTGCATTCCTGTTTCCCAGAAAAGAATCTGTGAAGTTT
Source organism: Leptocoma aspasia (assembly GCA_013399835.1). NCBI lineage: Eukaryota > Metazoa > Chordata > Aves > Passeriformes > Nectariniidae > Leptocoma > Leptocoma aspasia. The sequence goes on along the minus strand of VXAX01004535.1, from coordinate 1,843,114 downwards.
GGTGCATCCTTATTCACTTCAGTCTCTTGAGTCAGTTGCTGCAGGTTAAAACAGACACCTCATAAATGATTTTATCAAATATTTGCACTATTCTTAATGCTCAAAAAAGAGAAATACTGCCTTTCACAAAACCTACCTCCTTAAAACATGGTGATGGATTTCTCATTTGTTCAAGCATTGCCCACTTGACTGTTGCCTGTCGGATATTTCCATCATATTCTCTGGAGCTCTGGGTACCACTCGGAGTTCCTCGCGATCGTTCATAACCTGGTTCATTGAAGTATGGTTCTGCCACCAGAATTAGGGACTGGACAGACACTAACACCTGTCAAGAGAAGAAACCACACATTAAAACCTTGCTACCAAAGTATTCTTACAAATATACACAGCTCTGCTCACCTTACAAGCAAAACCATTTCTATGGCAAAGTACTTCCATTTGTGATGCAGGCTACGTGCAAGCAGGGAACATCCACACTTTCAAATCTAAACTCTCACTACACATAAAAACCACCGAGTCCTGTGGCTCTGTATTTAGCTCAAACACTGAGAAAATGAGAAGTAACTTAAACAAAAGTAACTTAAAACCCTGCAAAACAACATACAGATATAAGTAAAAGAAAGCATTTAAAGGAAGAGATGTCTGATTGTTCCCTTTTGTGAAAGAAAGTGTACTTGTCAAGTTCTCAATCAACATTTTTGATTTTTTTTCCCTCTGGCTGAGCTTACTAATTCTCCTAATTCTGAACTAGATGGAAAAGAAACAAAGGAGGTAAAATGCCATATGAACCACTGACATTAATCCTGATCTACATTGTCTCTCATTTTTTCTTTCAAATGAATGTTGTTAGCCCTTCAGTTTCAGATTTTACAAACAATACTGTGTCATATGCCAATAAAACAAAATCTTAGTGTTTTTCTTAAGATAAGGGGAAAAATGTTTTCAATACTATATGAACCAAGCACCAATTATTCAGTAATTAGGAAATAACAATTTTCCTCATTTTTATTTTACAATCCAGCACACATGTGAATACATGCTTACATAAATTCAAGGCATTTAACTATATACTCAGCCATTTGTAATAAAACCCATAGAATTAAACACATATATAGGGCTCTTAGGTATCCAAATGTAGATTTTCTGCATATTCATGATTTGAAGGCTTGCTAGTTCTTCCAGTATTAAAAAGTTTGTCCCTGTCAATTTGTTTTTTGTTACTAAATGAAGGGCAATTTTTTCTTACGTACTTAGGACCAATTCCACCAGCAACAATTTTAGGGATTACAGTTCTGTGACACAAACTTCCAGAACTGTAAAGAATTCAACCAAGGTGATTTGAACCCATATTAGTGAAAAGCTGATGATATTTCCAGCACTAGGCATACTTAGGTGCAGATACCCACATGTCAGGGCAGCTGCTTCTGGAACTGACTCTCCTCCAAGTCTAGGTACAACTTAGAGCTTTAAAACATTCCCTAATTTGTGAATTTGGATATGGAAGACAAGAGGCCTCGTTTTTCTTGGTGGATGCAGAATGTACAGCTCACATCAGCCAGATGCCATGTCAGCAGCAATCCCAACTCTGACTCTTTTGCAGGCAGTGCCCTGACATGCACAGCTGTGCTCTGTGCTCAAGTGTGGCATTCTCCTGGAATTTCTCCTGTAGCAAAGCCAGCACAGAAGCATTCCAGCTTCCCATCCTCTCTGTGATGGTTCCTCACTCCACAGACACAATGCCAGATCAGTAACTCCTATCAAAGCAGCAGTCCAAGAGCCAGCTGAATGACACAGGTTACCCTCAGTCCCACCAGCACCTCACAGGAGCACACCCTCACTCCTTTAGGTGCCGTGGCACTTTGCCCTTGTGTAGTGGCTGTGCTTTCATTACAGCACAGATGGGCAGTCTAGGGCAGCCAAGCCTTTATCCTGATGGATTGGACATGTAGCTGTGCAGTGGGAGACGTGAACCAGCACCCCTTGTTGGGCTGAGAAGGAAAATTAACCAAGTTTTTCTGTTTCTCAGGCAGATGCTCCAGGTAGCTGCTGGTACCATGTGCACCATCAGTCTCCTGTAGCTGCCCTGCACTCAACTAGAAGCAGCTATAGTTATTTAGTGTTAAACCTTAAAATGCAGGTAAATGCACTAAAACATATAGAACGTGCCTCACAAATCAGGTTTCATCAAGCAAATGGCCACATAGATACTAAAAAAGGCAGAATATTAATGTAAATGTGCTAAGTCATGGTAGAGTGACCTCAGGGCCAAGACTCTGGGTATGAAAAGTGATGTCTGTGCCTCTTACATGTCTCTGGAAGAACAGGCTTTTGCTTTTAAAAAAATTTGTATTTTAGATAGCTATATATTTTTTAAGTAGCTGTGGTAGAGAAATTTGACACTGCAGCATTGTACTTTCTGAGCAGTCAATACTTTGAATTATAATTGTAACGAATGAGAAACTCTACACCAATCTTCCAGTTTTGCTGGGTAATAAAAATTAACTTCTGAAGTATTTTGGGTGGTCTGACAATAGTTCAATCTCTGAGCCAGAAAAAACATGCAGTGCTTAATTCTTTCCAAGGAATTTATTTAGTCCTACAGCTGTTTTCTATTTAATAGCTGTAAAGTGTTTTTCTCCCAGTATGGTGGGGATGGGACTCTTTCCAACAGTTTTCTTGCTATTCTCAAAATGAAACACTGAGAAAAAGTTTTAAATTATAAACTTCTATGCTGCATGTGATTTTTAACAATCAGATCTAACATTTTAATATAAGAAAAAGGACCTTAGTGAAAATAAGTCTTCCTAAATACTCGTACCTTTCTACACTGATTTTACTGTTGAAGTCCGAAACTGCAGTTCATCTCTTGACTAAGAATTTGGATCCTGGGAGACTTGCACTCATTAAGGAAGTGTTGGATACCCGTCCCAAGGTGATCCTCTCTCTTGCTGACCTTGAAGCTGAGTGTGAGATTTGCCAGGAAGTTCCCTTGATTGTTCTGCCTTTCAAAGATGAGAGCTAATGGCTTTGCAGTGATACCAGCTGGCTCCCTCAGCTCCCCTGGATTCATGGGGTTTGGTTCCATGAACATGTGGGTCCAAGCAGCTTCAATACTGTTTCCTCTACTGTGGGTAATTCCTCATTCTCACAAACCTCCCTAGTGAGGGCTCGGGGACAAGGGAAAGCAAATCTTACCCCTAAGAGTGGGGCAGAGATGACCTCTGCCTTTTCCATGCCCTTGCCAATAGGTTTCCTGCCCCACTGAGCAGCTGGAAAGCCTAAGGAAAATGTGTTCTTTTGCTGCCAGCATACTTATGAAAAGCTCTTCGTGTTCATCTTTATAACCCTCAACATTTTCAGTGCCATCTGAGCTTTAGTTTCCCTAATTTCTCTCCTGAATGTTTGGTCAATCTCCTTTTATTTCACACAAGTAGCTCGTCCCCTCCTTCCACCCCTTTTTGCTTCTTTTTGCAGCTGAGCTTAGGCAAGAGCTCTTGTTTGCCAATGCTGGCCCTCTGCCTCACTTGCCTGACTTCCACACACTGGTATAGACCATTCCTGAACTTTTAGGAGACTGATAAATCTGCTCTCCAAGGCCAAATCCTGAACAAGCTGAAATCTGTTCTGCTGAAGGCGGTAATTCTATTATGCTGAAGCTGTGCAGTCTTCTAGGATTTGGAACAGAAATTGTACCTTGTGCTACATAATAATTACTCTAAACTCAGAATAAATTCAGTAACTGCCATAGGAAAGAAGCCATTGCAGGTTTTACTTTTACTTAATGTCTTTGCTTGTGAGTCAGTGCATGTCTGCAAAATAAAGCTGAAAATTATAAGGACTGCATGTCCTAATAAATTCTGCTCTAATGTAACACTAATTGTTATTGAACAGAGCAGAGCTGCACTTCCATTCCCTTCATCTTTATTCCTCTACTCAGCTCACCTGCATGCTTAGGAGGAGGAAGGCTACAGTCTGCACTAGTGTACTTCACTTTCTCATCTCTCACAATGTGGAGCCTCTTTTGTCTTCACCATAAAAAGCCTGTGATGAATCCATGAGATTATGTAATCTCCCAGTCCTTTTTTTTTCTTTTTGAAAATAAAATAAACTATTTGAAATCATTTGAGCAGAGCTGGTGCAGGAATGAGCTGCACACATGAACAGCTGCTCTTCAAGACCAGACCAACAGAAATACTCATTAGAAAGAGCATTTTGAAGAACCTGTCTCCTCAGCAGTGTTCCTTTCCTAGAGTTCCAATGATGTTTTCTGGACTTTTGTCTTATTTATGCTTATTTGAAGAAGGTTATTCTGGCTTAAATGTTCTAGAAAAATGAATCCTTAGGACCAAGAGACAACTTACTACTCCTAAATGACATTTGAAGAGAAAGAAGAAATTGCTCACCTGCAAAAAACTTGATGTTTGGGGATTCCATTTCTCTTCTGGCCTCCCATGCCATGTGTTAAGTATGCTTAAGCACACCTGAAAAAGTGACATTATTAATACCACAGACAAATATCATGACAAAATTGTTCTGCTTGGACAGAACAGAATGTTGACATTACATTCATTTTTTTGACAAACTTTTTTACGACTGCATTCTAAAAGACAAATTTGTTTCCTATCACAGAATCAATGAGGTTGGAAAAGACCTCAGGGATCATTGAGTTCCAACCTGTGACAGAACACCACGATGTCAACCAGACCATGGCACTGAGTGCCAGGTTCAGTCTCTCCTCTAAATACCTCGAGGGTTGGTTGGTGACTCCACCACCTGCCTGGGAAGCCCATTCCCATGTCTAATCATCCTTTCAGTGGACAAATTCCTTCTAATGTCCAACCTAAAACTCCCCTGGTGCAGCTTAAGACCATGAGACTACTTTGAAAGGAAAACAGATAAAAAACATGTGGATAAGCAAGAACAGCATGCTAATAAACAAACAAGACAAGGCAGATTACTTTTCCTCATGAGAAACCTATGTTTCTAGTGGCTCCAAAAAATTAATTAAGAATATTGTCCAATTCTCTATTTCTGCTTTAAATAATGTTATAAAACTTGTAATTGAGTGTTTTAAAGACAGTTATTCTGCTTAAGCATGTAAAAGGTGGTTTCTGTCACCACAGAAAAAAGACAAAAAAAAAAGGAGATAAAGTCTCCACTAGGAATTATATTGTGTCCACATTAATAGGAAGCAAATGGAGAGAGACAAAGCATTCAGCAAACCTTCAGCTGCAGCTGATATGAAGCATACTTTGTTCATGGAAAGCATATTTCAGCTACCCAAAACAGATTTCTGACTGGTTCATTTAGCAGAAAATGTTGGAAAATAACATTTTTCTTAGTCTAAAGTATCTGCTTTTTTGGTCCAATCCAGCTCATAAAAGCTGGTTCTCCAAAAATCTGCAAGACTATTTAGAAAGGGGGTAATTCCCACTTGAAACTGGCAAATCCCTCTTCATTTCTGTCTGAAGACTGGTATTAACCAAAGAGCTTCCTCCTGTACATTGGGAGTGGCTGATCCATAATTTGATCACAAAAGGAAAAAACTTTCATCTGTTTCACTTCCTTGTTACAGGATCCCAGCTGACCTACCTTGCCATCATTGTAGAGGTTTGGATTAAATCTCACACTGTGGCCTCCAGTTGTTTCCAGATTCACAAGTGGAGGGGAATTCGGATAGTCTTGTGGGAAATACACATCAAATTCAAAGCAACCATTTGCGTACGGGGTGTCTGCAGGACCAGTAATGAGAACCTACCAGCGTTAAAAAGAGAGAAAAAAAAAGAACATTTAAAATCCCCACCCTTGTATCTATCACACAGTTGAGATTTTTTAAGTTATAGGAAGAGTTACTTACTTCCACCTGCTGTGTAGCAGGAATTATTATTAGACCTCATAATCATACACAGGCTGTCAGTCTGTTCATTCTGATACTGTGGGTATCAGAACGAACAGACTGACAAAGCCCTCTGTGAACACTCATTTCTCCATGAGTAGCAAAGCTGATTATACATGCCTTTACAAAGCAAAGCCCTCTGTGAACACTCATTTCTTCAGATTACAAATGGAAAGCAAGACAGAAGGACCTGAAACTCTTTCCTATTGGATGCTACTAATAGATTGGTTTTTTTTCCAAATACAGGTCCAGAGGCACTCAGTGTACTTCTCCATACCTGCTGCCTGCAACTTCAATGGTCACATGCAAAGATATGTTTGGACCATAATGGAACAACAGCAATAAACTTTTCCCTCTGGAATAGCTGAAAAATAATGAATCCTGTTCTGTGAAGACTCCTTGGCCAACAGAGCACTCCTAGGGCAGATGGGCTCTCCCTGCCCCTGCCAAGCTGCTGAGAAATCAGACTCAGACTCAAACACCACCACTTACATTAATGCCAGGACAGCAATTAAAGTGGATGCGAAATATTTCTGGTTTTTGCTCAGATTTCAGGCACCTTCCTGAACGCTTCTATGCCAAGCTGAAGAGAGAACTAAACCCAGCTTTGCTTCTTTACCTTCATGATGTCGAGCCGCTCCTCATCACAACGCACGAAGACGCTGGACGAAGAGGAGAGGGGCAGCGATGTTGAAAGGGTCACGGCTTCCTGAGCCAGACGTCGCGCCCTGGCAGCGCTGTTGGCGTCGCTCGCGTTCTTCACCTGAGACATGTAGTGGTAATTTACCTTAAAAACCAGTTTGCCGTCATCATCTTCGGAAACCATTTCAAACGTATCTACGAGAGGAAAGAATTTTAATGAGTCAGGAAAGGAGGGAAGTTTGTAATGGATTAGTCTTGGATAAAGATTATGAACATTAAAATCGGGAAAGTTTAATTTGCACCACAGTAGTGCAAAAAAAAAAAATGTTTTGTGAGTTAACAGTGATCACAGAAAGCAAAGCATTAACAGTGCTGGGCTGAAACAATTTCTGCAGCTAATTTACAATCTTTTATATGCAACTTGTCAAATATACACCACTCCCAATTTGGAAAGATACCAGCTATTTCCAACCAGGAATATGATGATACTTACAAATACAAAATAATGCTAATAATGGAACCTGTGTGAAGCCAAGTGCCAGCGGTATTTACTTGTGTGCTGGTGGCAGTGTTATTGAAGAACCATGAAAAACTACAGTGGAGCTGGTTTTCTTTAATCACTTGCTACTCAAAATCTGCAGCACAGCTGCCAGAGAGAAAAGCTCCCACTTCCTACAAACCTTCCTAACTCCTACTCTTGGCATACACTCCACAAACATTTCTGAGGAAAACCTCTTACAAATACAACAGCGAAGAAATGTGACTGCAAATGCTGTCACCGCAACTCAAAAAATACTAAGTGAACATGTTTTTGCAATAGTTTTATAGCTCTTTTTTGGATAAGATACTATTAGTTCTTTATGAATTTTTTTGGTAACACATTCTTTTTATGGCCAAAGTAAGGACTGAGTCCCATCACATTTTCCAAATGCAATATACTGCACTTCTTGAAAGGATGCAATCAACTTTATTGCAGTTTCATTTAAAAAACACATTTTGACTTGGATTATTTTCTATTTTAAAAAACAACATATATGAGCTTTATATATCAATTTAAAATATATATATAAAAAGGTCATATATGAGCTTTAAAAAATCAAACATTTCAATGTAATTTGAAACATGAAAGATACAAAAAATCATTACTGTAAGGAAAACATGAACACCATTACATCACTGAATTTATCTGGTCCCCTGAATTACCCTAGAGCATGCTTAAAACATTTCTTATTAGTTCAAAGAGTGCATGATTTAGTAACTTGAAAACACAGATGTACAATTTTCCTCATGTAAAATTATCAGTATGTAAGACAGTTGTTAACTTTTAAAATAATAAATTCTATTCAACAGAACACACATTTCTTCAGTGTTTGCTTTCTAAAACACACACATTCACACTTCTCAACCTACCAAACTGGAGTTTTTTCATCACAGCCACATACTTCTCTTCAAGGGATCGTAAAACAGACAAAGGCTTGGGCTTCACAGCAGCCTTTTTGGAGTATTCAGCCATCTTCTTTTCTGTTGTGTAAAATGTGATGATTATTTGTAGTTTATTATGTAATTCCAAGAAAAGCACAGCAAGTGTTGACATTTTATGGTTACATTCTTTTGCAGAGACATCTCAAAACTGGACATCACTTAGGATATACAAATCTCTTTTTCTCACTACCATATATCATTATCTGAACAGCTTGGAGTAAGTAAAGATCATAATCTCAGCTTAGAAATAAGTCATGACTGCTGCTGCTTCTTTGAATATTCTTTTATCTTTTTTAAATTTCAAACAGGAAGTATGACACATGCTTGTGTGGATGGCTATTCCCACATGCATTCCTGGACTCTCCAAAATCAGGAGCTGATTATATATGCCTTTACAAAATGCACTCCCCTTGATTCAGCTACTTAATCTTTAGTTTTTATTACTGGACAACCAGATGGTCTTTTGAAGTTCAACTCATGTTTCAGATTTGAGTTCTGTATTCATCTACTTAATAGTTAATTCAATTAATAAGATTTAGTTTTAACAGAAAAGTTTTATTACTAAAGGTCCTGTATGTTGTTTTCTGCCAAGAAAAATAATAATAAAAAAAGGTGCTACATAATTGTGCTGAAGCTGTGAGGTGTACTCTAATTTACTTGAATTACTCTGTTTCCTTGATCAAACATTTAAAACTACCACAAGGTTCCAGCCACCTTTGAAAATGCAGTCAGCAGCTGGGGACAGGAGGGAAGTGCTTTGTCTTGCTTTTAAGCTGATTTATAAGTTATCTATCAATGGCTGTATTACAGATAAACAGCAGGAGTACTTAGAGAAGTGTTGTGTTTCACCTTGGTTTGCTTGGCGCAGGCTGGTGGTGGCAGCAGAAACGATCTCTGCAGTCTTCTGGATGTCTGGCACCAGGAGGGTCAGTCCCTCTGGTTCTTGATCAGAAGTATCTGGTTTTACTCCTGCTTTAGCTTTGTCTTTTTTAGACCTGTAGGGGGCAAAGAAATAGGATATAAAAAGAGGGAATGTCTTTCAACCAGACATACAGTATCCAGTGCATCTGTCAACAGGGAAAAATACCAAAGATAAAGGATTGAGACTAAACCAAGCCTTCTGAAATGGAATGTGTCTCTGTACCTTCAGGTTCATCACTGAATGCAGCCACCAGCAGTTCCAACACTGAACAAGCTGCCTTGATTTGACAAACAGATGTACAGCTGGTATGAGCAGTGAAAACATGAACACAATGCCAGCAATTCCAGTACAGCAGTTTCTGCTTCAACATTTCAGGCCTCCTGATTGTTACCCTGCAGGCTGACCTGATGTCTGCACACCTTCACACAGGGTTAGAAAACCTTACAAAATCAATCTAACAAAGATCATGTCATGAATATGCATTTCGTCCTTGCAGATCCTTATGCAAAACTAAGTCCTAAACAGGTGACAAAGTGCTCCTTCCTGCTATACAATACACTAGCAATTACTGAAAATACACTAATGGTAAAACTCTAGGAAACCTCCAGTAAAAATTCACAGCATGTAGATGACCATCAACCCAGGCAACACAGGACTGTGGGTCAAACACGAATTTTGTCTCTCTCTGCAGTTCTCTTCTGGGCTACAGAAATATAGAGCTTTTACTTCAATAAAGAGTTTAATGTAACATAATTTTAAAACCCTTAAAATATAAAAAGCATCTAGGTTACATTGGATGTTTATAATTGAAGAATTGCAAATCAAAATGTCAATTTAAACACCTCAAATTTTTCTGATTATTTGAAAATGCAGTGTATACTAACACTCTTGTTTGATAGAAGCTAGTAAGAAGCTAGAAGAAGATAGTAATCTAAGATACATTTAAATCTTTAGATTGTGACAATCCAGTCCTTACTAGCATAGATAGTCAACTGCTGAAATGAGGACAAGGGTATTTGATACTAATGTAACCTAAATGTGTGTATTTAAAAGCTGCTGTGTTTTAAGAGCTAGCATAATTTACACTGTCATCCTGCAAAACTTAGGAGATTTTAATGCTAACAGCACCCAAATTATTTTACAACAATTTCTATACATTTTTGTTTCAACAGCACTTGTTCATTTTGAGACTCAGACAAGTTCAATAGCCAAGATGAAGTGGTTTTCTCTTTCTCACTAGCAAACCAAGAAACTATCTACATGAGTAAAACCAGCAATTTAATGTTTTGATATAGCAAACATATTTTACCAACTATAACCTTCCTGTGTTTTAATCTAGACTGAAATGGTGCATAATGAATGACTCTCTAAACTATTCAGTAGAGGTGATTACAGTAGTACTGAATATGGTCTCTGAACTGTACCTAATCAAATGAGAATATCCCTAGAGAGCATTAATAACAAAACACATTACTGTAGCACGGTCCATTTTCCCTGCTCCAGATTTAATCCAAAAGGATGTTAGCCCATGGCTGACTTCAAGTTATTCTGAGCTTTCAGATCCTCAAAGTTAGGAGGAATGAGAGGCATCACAGCCAGCCCCAAGTTGCATTTGAGGAACATTGTATGACAAAAAGCAACAGCTGCATCTCTCATTCATATTTTCCAATCCTTATTATTGCATTTTTCCTTGTGGAAAGCTAGGCAAATATTTTTTAAATAACCTACTAAGCACCTTCAGAAATATGTATTCAAACCTACTAAACCTCAGTGATAGTCTGTTTTAACATCATGCACATGCTAGCAGCTACCAGTCCCAAGAAAGGTACACAGATTTAGATCTGCCTGCTATTGATGCAGAAGCCTTAAGCTATTTGCTACAAAACCCTTGGAGAAATTCTGGCTGAAGTAAAATGTCAGTGGGCATTATGCAAGAGAAAGATGTGTGAAAAGAAATAAAAATGTGCTTGGTGAAGGTACCAAAAGTAAAATTAATTCTTACAAATTCATTTTCAAAACAGTGCTCTTGTGGCTCTTTTCTTGTCCACTTGCTCTTACAATTTAGACTACTTGTTTGGTTCTCCTTCTCCTTGGTCTTAAAATCAAAAAAATCAAGGTGTTGGCCTCATTAAGCAAAGTGCTTTACCATGTGCTTAAAAACTCCTACAGACACAGAGAGTTACTGACAGCAACTACCTCAGCAGACAAGGAATATATATTAGTGGAAGCAGCAAGGAAAGGAGACATCCACTCAAATGCAAACTTTCAGTACCAATAATATTATTTCCTCTTGTTCTCCCTGCTGTCCACAACAGTTACACTTCAGCACTTTTGAGCTGTCAAAAGAGAATGTATTCTCCTAACATCTCCTGTGCCACCAGGGAAAGGAGATTCTGTCCACTGCAATCATGAGCACAACAGAAAGCCCCCGCCCCGCCTGTCTTCAGAACAGACTTTTGAAATCAAATGTTTGCAGAATAGCTCTACCCTGACAACTGTAGTTATCTGGGCTTGTGTGAGGGTCTATATTATCAAGCTGCCTAACTTCTGAATCAGGCCACACCTGTGGAAAGAACAGCTTAGGAAGTGAAATGCAGGAATAAATTTAACTCAGCCACACCTCTGCCCCATCCAAGTCTCATTTTTTTACCTTTATTCTGCCTAGCCATGGATTTCAGTCAGTTTCTTAAGGAGGATAAGATAGCTGGTACACTAATTCCCAAAATTAGACATACTGCCTTATCAACATTTAGATTCTTCACAAAAGTGTTGCCTGTATTGTTGCAAGTGTTGCTTCTAATGGTTATTTAGGCTAAAGGTAACCTTTTTCCCCCCTTTTGGGGAACAAACCAACTGATATTGCCATAGCATGCAAGACTCCTATGAATGATTACATCCAGTTTTTTCTTCTCCCATTTTGTCTTCCTAACTTTATTTGATTCAAAAGAACACCAACTTAGTGTGAGCCATCCTGCACAGTTTGTGAGATCACAGAATCACAGAATGGTTTGGGTTGGAAGGAGCCTTAAAGATCATCTCATTCCAACCCCCTGCCATGGAAGGGACACCTTAAACTGCATCAGTAGCCCACAGCCCCATCCAGCCTGGCCTTAAACACCTCCAGGGATGGGGCATCCACAGCTTCTCTGGGCAACCTGTTCCATTGCCACACCACCCCGAGAGCAAAGAATTTTTTCCTAATATCTAATCTAAACCTACTCTTTCATTTGAAGCCATTCCCCCTTGTCCTGTCATTGCATGCCCTTTGTAAAAAGTCCTTCTCCAGCTCTCCTGTAGGCATCCACCTCATTATTTTATTCTCTACTTTAGCATTATTCACAAATGTTTCGAGAAATTTAACAGTACTTTACAGTTTCTCAGTTTATTTACAATCAGCATATGGAAAATCAAGTAGTTCCCTAGACTCTAAATGGGAAAATCTGTCAAAGGCTCCCCAGCCATATATACTTTCACACTGATGATAATTTTTAAAGCTCACTGAGTTTTGTGATCTGAGGTAGAACTGAACACCCCTGCAGACATGAACTATTACACTTAATTTCCTATTTCTTCTACATTCAAAGACCACAGCAGCCCTTTCTGAAAACATATCCTTAAAACATGTTTATCATGGCTATTAAATAATGCAATTTAAAAAGAACAGGTTCACTATAAGATAAAAATCTTGCATGAAACAGCTCTGGAACTGAAGATGGAGGTGTGAATCTGGTCTCTGTACCCATCTCCGTCATGTAACAAAACATCCTGGTCTGGAAAATCTAAAAGCCTATTTTGTTCCCTAAACTGTATGCTTATAAAAGGACTGAGACAAAAATGTAATTCAAAGCCCATGAAAAAGGTTCAAAGGGTTCCACAGATCACCAATGCACTGGGGAATCTTAGACCACACAAAGTAAACAAAGGTCAGAGTCACCGTGAGGGTCCCAGTCCTTCGGAAAGGTCAGAAGGCCTCCATGAACCTGCTCCAGCCTTCTGGCTGCTCTGTGGACCCTACAAAACAACTCCTTGGTCAGATTCAGTCTTGGAGTCCTCCAAGGTCAAAATTACAGCTTTACTGAAGATGATAGTCCATAAACTATTTCTCAGTGTGACCTGAAACACACAGTATTGCTTTGTGCACACATGAGAAAAGCAACCTGATGACTATTCTGCCATTTGTGAGCAAGTTTAATGTGGGCAAAGCACACTATTAGCTGAGAAAACACCACTCTCCCTTCTTGCTGTCATCTCCACTGCTGCATCCTGCCTGGATTCATTCTCTCTCCAAGCTGTGTGTGATACAGAGTGATCCAGAGGCACCAGCAGGGCCCCAGCCTGAGAGAAGCAGTTGCTGGGAACTTTAGGGCTCTCTCAATACTCTGTGAAGGAGGAGACAAAATACCAAAAGTGAATTCATAAAGCCACTAAGATGCTTCAGCTCCTTCCTTGCACTCTATCAGCCTGCACAGAAATTTGTGTATGCAGATAACTAGCAGTTTAACAAACTCCTGAGCTTTAATGCAGGAAAAACCTTTACCTAAATGTTAAGACTTCCAGAGTGGAGGAGGAGCCAAATATTAAATTCAGACACAGAAACTTCCACATACAGTTTTTCAGCCACTGAAGAAAAAGCAGATGAAATGTCAACCCATATTTAAAGGGATGACAATCACTAATACATCTGCTAGAAGAGACAGCAGTGTACATGCTAATAATTTAAGCCATTAATTTAGCTTGTGCTAGAAGATGACAGCCTTCTCTTTATGCTGTGCTAAATGAATAATGAATATAGACTCCCAAGGCAACTTTAATTTTCTAAGTCAATACTAATACTTACTCACCTGTGCCTGGTACTTGGAGGTAAATGTGGTGATACAGAATGATACCCTTATCAAAGCATTCATAGAGTACAGCCAATGAGCCATTCAGCCCTGTGCACCACAGGGACAGTGCTGACAGCACAGTGTTGCTCAGTCTTAGTCTGGGGCTCACTGTTTTGGGATAAAACTACCCTGGGTTTGTAACCACAGCCCTTATGGTCTCCACATTTATGCTTTCCAGTAATTCACACTTTCTTAAACAAATCTCCTGAAACCAGGCAAAACAGGCAAGGGACTGTGACTTTGCAAATGACCACTGGTGAAAGCTGGTAACCTCCTCCCTGATGGCTCCACCTATCCCACCCTGGGACTTGAAGAACAATTTACAGACATTAAGTGGAAGCATACCAAACCAGAGGCTGCAGGAGTGCTCCCTCCTGCATCAACCATCAACTCAAAATGTGAGCTGCAGCATGTAGCTGAAGGAACTTATAATTATTTTTTAAAGAAAAATAAATTAAAACAAATTAGGCCTCGATTCTCAGGGCCCAGTTCTAAAGAAAATATTTTTTGTTTGAAAAACGTACTCTTTCACATAGAAGTTCTCCAGAATAGCAGTGAAGACAATGAAAGGCCATAGCAGAGAAAATGCCTCAAGCCCACCTGGTTGTATTCCAGCATCCCCATGAAGCATAGTTAGGAATTTTTGAGGTAAGCCTGCTAGACAACACATCACACGAATGAGCCACCATCTCATTTTGCCAGAATAACCCTTTGCCATGAAGCTCCCCCAGCAGATGTTGGTTCCAATGAGCCTGCTTTGGCACACATCAGCAGCTCCCTGCAGCCAAGGGCTCAGCCATCACAGCCAGCTCATGTCTCAAACTCAGCCCTCGTGGCAACTCATTACACCAGCCTGACTGCTCTCCAGTCACTGATGGCTTTGACTCCCTAGCATTCAAACAGTCATGAGAAATCATCTCATACCTAAATGTCTTCTCCATTATCCGGAAATTTCCTAATTTTCTAACAGAATACTGTGGCCTTTGAAAGTAAAGGAAATTCAGTGTTAACTGAAGTCCAAAACCAAACTGTTCCTCTTCAATTCTGGATCAAAGTGGATACTCCCAGCCCAACATGGAGATGACATTTGGCAGACATGCAAGTCTGCTGCTCAGAGGATGTGATGTTTTGCCTTTGAAACTACAAGCCATCATTTTGGGTTGTTGTTCTGCCAAACTGACCTAAAAGGAACAGCAGATTGTCCCATTCAAGAAATTTGTGCCAATACTTGCTTATATTTCTGGCACACTTTCAACTAAAATGCTGAGAATTCAAACCTTCCACCCCAGTGATTCCAGGCTGTTCAGGCTGTTGGTGTTTTCATCCTTGTATATACACTGCTTCAAAGGCAAACAGCACTATGCTTAAACCACCCAGTAAGAGACAAGCTTTCCTTTTGTGCTGGTATAACGAAGTAATACAAGAAAATTGTACAGATAATGCACAAAGACCCAACCACAGAATTCTTATCAAATCCATCTAATATTAAAATAATTGTGACTCTAGAATTCTTTGTTTCCAGCTCCTAAGCTGGCACTGAAGAACTACTCATACTGTATTTACTTGATGAAGTTGAAAAGAGCTTATGAATGGCAGTCACACGCCATTCTCACAAAGAAACTTTTTAGGCTTCAGCCTGGGGAAATGACACGAGAAGATTCAGGTTTCCATGGCCATTAGATCCAATGTTAATGGATGACCAGTTTAGCAAAGAAAAAACAGTCAGCAATTCTGGTGGAGAATTACATACACAGGTATTGGAAATGGATTACACAGAAGTAAAATATCTTTCCTATTTTAAGAAGATTGCATACACTATGATATATATATATATATACACATACATATATATATAATATTGCCAGCAAGCACAAGCTGACTTTTTTAGGTAGGTATCCAACATAAAGAACTGGTTTTTGTCCTTCCCAGTTCTGTTTCTTTTGCACTACACTAGCAAAAAAA
>VXAX01004535.1:1795046-1827303 GCA_013399835.1 Leptocoma aspasia | reverse complement strand
AAAAAAAAAAAAAATCCCCACTACAGGTAAATTACATGCTTGATAAGCAAGACTTGCAATCTCAGTCAAGAAGGATTGGAGAAACTGATGGGTAAAGTCCAGTCCATCACGAGCTACTAGAAAGAGTTCCCAATAATGAGATTCCTGCTCAAAAAGTCTCTCGGGTAATGGTTGGTAAATATTCCAAGTTAATAGTGGGAGAAAGAACATTCTCCACACACCCTTTCCTGACATTTACGTTCTTCCCATGATGTTTCAGCATATGCTTAGGGACAGCATTAAATTTTGCAGAGAAGGACAGGCTATTATTTCATAAGAAGCCATCTTTAAACTGGAAGCAAGTAAACAGAATCAAGAAACCAACTAATTACTGGAAGCAGAAAATTATTAAAATAAAGAAATGAAAAATTTGTATTGCAACATTGATAGTTACCAATGAAATGACAAGAGTGTGCAAATCTACCAGCCTATGTCTGTCATACCAAAACCATTCCCTGTAAACAGTACAGTAAACCAGAGAGATACATGCAAATACAAATCTAGATCAAACAGATGGTATATTCTCACTCTGGACAGCAACATCCATTCAGGGAAGTATACAGAACTCAATCTTCTTTCGCTTCTCTATTCATAATAAGTAAAAGCACATGTCCTGTTCCAGCCAGAACAGGGTTAATTTTTGCAGTATCCAGGAGAGGGCATGGCTAGGACCCAGAGGTTATTGGTTATTCCCCTGTCTCAGACCATTGCTGGGGCAGGGGAAAGGGACTCTCCTCTGGGAAGAAGGGGTTCCTTCTGGTCAAGGAAGTGTGGTGGAGGGAGCAGTTGGGTGATGCCAGTTCCACATCGGAGGGAGCAGCTGGATAATGCCTGTTCTGAGCTGGAGGGAGGGGTCAGGGTGGTGTAGCTGCAATTGGGTTGAACTCCATGGTGAGCATTTCTGCATGTGAATCACTCTCTCTTTTGTACACTTTTGTTAATAATATTGTTGCTGTTTGTTCTCTTATCTCATTGCTGCTTCCAGTAAATTGTTCTTATCTCAACCCGTGATTTTTACCTTTTGTGCTTCCAGTTCTCCTCCCCAGCCCACCACAGGGGGAGGAGAAGGCAGGAGCCAGCAAGGGGCAGCTTGGTTTGGAGTGTCTCAGTGGGAGCACTAAACTGGGGTGTACCATTGCTAAAGCACAACCACACAAAGCAGTTTAAATGAAGGGCAGGGCTGATAAAAGTGCTTACCTCAGTCGGTTGGTATAAGTATCTACACAAGTCTTCATTTTAGCCAACAAGGTCCCAACAGAAGCTTGTGACTCCAACTGCTCTTCTTCTTCTTCACTACTTTCTCCTGACAGAGGAAGAAGTAACGGCACCATCGATGTGCAAGAGGCAATGGCACGGAGCAATTCCAGCAGAGCTCGGTACAGGGGAACGTGTCGAGCCATATCCAAAACTACAAGAGACAAGCAGTTTACAAAAATTACTAACACTGGAGACTCTTTCACTCCCAGGATGGATGTTTTAAATAGAAAAGCTAGATTTTAGTAATTATTAAAATGCTCATGAAATGTAATGATAAAATACAGTATTTTGTAATTGCCATTTTTAATTTGTGTTCTAATGGACCTGTAGAGAAAAAAAATTACAAGATACCTGGAAAACAAAGATTAACAAAAGACACAAGAGGACAAAAGTGCTAACAAGGTATGGAACAAGATTACCACATGCTATATTAATTTCTAGTACCTTAATATACAGTCCTTGCTCAAACTGTATGCTGACAACAGTAAGAGTAAACAAAAATCTATGGAGGAAAAATTGTAACCTATGGCATAGCAGGGTAGCACTTGCTGAACCTAACAGCATAAGTATTAATAAAGACTTTTACATTCACGCACTTTATTTACAGTCATCTTCTCCTTTGGGAAAATTTCTCTGCATTACTGCAAAAATATTTATGGTTCTTAAATGAATGAAGTTATCTGCTCAGTAGAAGTCCAGTTTGGAAAGGATTGTTTTAAAAACCATTATGTATCCTTCAGAGCATGCAAATTTTATCTCCATATATATAAACCACAAAACAGTAAAGGTGAGTAAGAACATATATTAGACAAGCTGTCTTAGTGCTTTTCAGTGTGATATGTATGTGTTACAGAAGTAACTGTGGGTGGAATATAGATATCAGCTCCTCTGATTAGGAAAGACAGGCAGAGATACACAATTCTAATGGATTCTCTAGCACCACATTGTTTATTTTTCTTCTTCACTTCTTTGGACAAAAATGTAATGGATGTCATTTCAACTGGCTTTGTATCATTAACAGAAATCCTGAAAACGTAGCAATAGGCAGATACTTTAACACAGCTGCTTCCTCTGCCCCTAGGACATGCTATTTTTAACCTAGCTGCAGAAAATATTTGCTCTAGTTTAAAGTATTCACAAATGACTGAGTTTATGATAAAATAAATTTATTCTTTTTCCAGCAAAAAACCCCAGACAACAAAAAGCCCCTGACAACTTGCATTAGGACAGAACAAAGCACAGAAGAACTCTTTAATGTTTCATTTAGCACATCTCATCCTCCAAGCTAAAGCAGATCACAGACTTTCAACTCCTGTCACCAAACCCTTAGCTCTAAATACAGCATGATGGGACAGTATAAATAGCCAAGCTAAATTCAACAAGCCAGTTTATGCAGGTTTAAGGCTGGATTTATCTCTGCCAGGAGTTCTTTCATCAATAGCTTGCTATTTGTCTTTTGAATCTATTACAATGGCACAAACTCTTAACTGGGTGAAGTGCTACTGAACAGGAAGAAAATTTACCAAAACAAAATATTAATCTGCCAGGCCTGGTATCATGGCTCTAAAAATAACCCATGTCAAAATACTCCATATATCTAAAGCAAACTGAATTTAAATACTGGCATTAAGAAAACCAGTTTCAATTACCTGCTGATTCTTACCTTTACATATATATTTTTATATATATATATATGCCTCCATTTTTTATGCTCAGTCTCTAGTGAAGAATGGTTGCCCACAAAAAAATCTCCACAATATATAAAAATAAACACATACAGATCTGATGATGTGTGGATTTAAAAAAAAAAAACCACAAAAAAAAAGGAAAAAAAAAGAAAAAAAGAAAAAAGAAAAGGAGCATGGTGAAAAAAGGGAAAGCATAAAATATATCCTACCATAGTGTAGCCCTGGCCAGAAACCACCTCCCATCTCTAGTGCTAAAGACCAAGTGGCTCCTCAATTTAATCAATAGCTGTTTATTATGAGGATAGTGAGTGAGGGAGAGATATGACCTCTTAGATAACCACAGCATTTCACTCTGGAAACCTTTTATTTATTTATTTTAACCATGAAATTTTCATGAGAGCAGAATACATAATTTCAAATCCTTCCATGCTGGCTTGCCCTCTCCTTTGCTAAATGGATAGTTAAGCTCAAAATTACCGTCATGAAGGGAACTGAACCGACATAACTTTAAAGTGGGATGTTTTCCAGAGAGATGGGAGAGATTTCTGGTTTTAGCAGATCCAACTCACTTGCACTGCTTTGTGATAGTTCCCATGTGAAACAAATGAAATGCATTCACTTGGCTTCAATTTAAACAACCTTTTAGGGAAAAACTACTAATTTCTTTTACCTTAATGTCAGACTCTGTGAAACTCAATTTTTGGTGCCATATGTGTTTTATGCTATTTTTCTCCTTTATTATATTTACTAAGAATTGTGACTCATATAAGTGCATTGTTCTGTCCAAAATGCCTGAACTCCCTTCCATCCCCAATCTAAATCCCCAAAATGTTCATCAAGACTTGATACCTAGATAAATATCAGAAAAACTTGCTGGAAAGAACCCAAAACTGGCAAATTACTGTTTATTACCTTTATCTGGCAGTTCACCTACTCCTTGTGCCTACTTTGCTTTCAGCTGAAAGAATGCCAAGCTGATTACAGTGTATGCTTACTGCAGATACAGCTCTGCTTTCTGAAAGAGGTGAAGAAGACTTAAGCAGTTTGTTGTGCTCTATGTAATTTTTAAGACACTATGTTTAAGCCACTGGGATGACAGGATTCTCTTTGGTAAATTACACCCCTGGCCCAGATCTACTCTTTGCTAACCTGTCCACCTCTTTCTGGTGTGACCAGCTGCAACTACAGATGTCCCAACAGCTATTTTCTGGACTGAGAGAGGCTTAACAAGTCCAGCAGCATTCCAAGTAGAACTGCAATTCAGGCTGTGCCACTCACACTCCATCATCATCCTCACTGCTTTTAGTGTTTGCAGCACATTTAGTCGGGATTTCTAAATTAGCTTTTTCCTTCAGATATCATTATGTATTTCAGAAATATAAATTACACAGGTTTATAATAAAAAATATTTTGATCCTATAACAAAGTCCTTTAAGGGAATTGAATTGAAATACTACAAGCATTAATTAAAACACAAAATACAAACCTGCCAGTTAAAAAAGACCATCTCCATCAAATAAAAGCCATGGAACTTTTGGACTACTGTCCTCACATATAGGTATCTGGCCAACTAAGATGCCAACAATTTGGATTTCAAGCAAATATAAACTTCAGTGAAGAACATGTGTCAGAAGTAAACCAATGAATTCTTCAAAGTATGCTCTCCCTTGGGAACATATCCAACTTTTTTTGTCTGACTCAATTGAGCAATGAAGGTGTATCATAACATTTTACCTGAATTAAATATGATAGCTTCTCTTACAGGAAAAAGATCCAACACACCATGAAACAGAAAGAAATACTTTTGCTTACACCAGACCTATAATTTGAATACCATTAGAACATATTTAATATGTCAGAATCTTTTTAAATGGGTACTTTGGTTGTGTAAGAAGGCACCAACAGCCTTTGATTTATATGGGCATGCATGTAAACACACCAAACTGCAAATACACAGCATTCCTAGGAAAATGGGAGATTAAAATTCTTGGTTTTGTAAAAATGACAGATGGATATATTATCCAGGAGTCTCTGGACTTTATCCCAAGGACAAAACAGTTACTAGATAATGACAGGTACCTTTTACACAGAGTTCAGTGTGGGGCTCTCAGTCTCCCGCACTGAGTACGCTCAGACCATCTTGGCTGTCACCAGCTGTGGTGTCTGTCACATCTGTCCATTTTTGTGCTGTTGGTGCTCCCTGATTCTATGGGTCAGTGAAGTGCTGTGGGATGTTCAGCTCTCAGCACCACAGACCCGTTCAGAAGCCCCCCCTTGTTGACTCTCAAACAGAACTGCTGCCCCAGAGAGCCCACGTGAACTTCTGCTGGGTTTCCTGAGCACTCCTTCAAATGATTACTGTGCAAAACATACATCAAAAGAAAAGATTAAATAATTTAGTTCCTAGACTCAAGGTAGGAATTTGCATTCAGGTATTATCCTGTTTCCTTGTCTGCCTTAACCAGGGTTGTCAGGATAGGTCTGCCTGGTGACAACAGTGGTGTTTCAGAGAAGGCTCCAAAACCAGAGCTGGGAACTGGCTTCTGCACCACCTGACCCAAGCTGCCTGCCATGGGATTCTCAATTTGCATTGAGTAAATACACATCAATGTCTCACCTTTTGGCTATACCAGCAGTTAAGCAATTCAACCAGCAGAGCATGAAGCAGAGCACAGGCTAAAAACTGCAGCTGGACCTGAGCATGGGCAGGGAGCTGCTGGACACCACCACGGCCCCTTGCTGGGGCCTGGAGGCAGCTGTGACAGTCCAGGGTGACAGAGCAGGGCAGGAGGTGACAAAGAACAGCAGGGCAAGGTGGGCAGGTGATGACAGCAGTGCTCTCAAAGGCTGGAATACCAGTGGTACCACACATAACTGTTAACAGTAGCATTTTTATCACCACCTTTATTTTATTAATTAAGCAATTATGAGTGGACATATCCAAAAGACGGGTCAATGTCTTACTGCCCCTGATAATTAGCAAGGAAGTTCAGGGGCAACAGGCAGCATACATATTCACAATTCACATCAAAAAGTACCTCAGGTCTAAATTTATTCTGTTGCACTTATGAAAAGCAAAAACCTCAGCAAGGTCACTGCTATTTGCTAAGATAGGTAGGGATGACAAACATCTGGAAAAGACCTCATGGTTTAGGGGAATAAGGTCTCACGCTACTTTTCCCACTCCTTTTGCTAATAAAGGTCAAGTTTTACCAGAATCACTACAATTCAGCTAGTCTCTTGCCACAATATTTGCAATTTATAAAGATGCTGAATAAAGGCTAAATAGATATTTCATGAAACTAAATCTTCCTTATATGCTAATAACAATCAGTCTGATTTGGGTGGAAGGAAAAGGTGTGCCTGAAGTTGTGTTAAGAAGTCTTGAGTTCCACAAACTGCTGAGCATCCTGTCTTTTGAAAACTGCAGTCTTTCACATGCCTAAACATCATGGGATATTAAGGCACTTTTAAGAACTTTTAACCTATGCCTACTTATTCCTGGGAAGCAATTGATTAACATTTAAAGATCATGTGTGATTTTGGACCATTTCAATTGCTTTCCACAAAATCTATTTGTTCATCACTAATATAGATCTATTTTTTACAAATATCTAAGACTAGCCATATGCAATTACAACCTTAATATAACAGAAAAAGTGTATGAGGGCAGGTAGCTTCACAGGATCAAAGTATTATCTTAAATTTCATATATACCTGTAGCAAGATAATTATTAGAACTGAGTCTAATACTCCTTTGCTTTCTTTTAATATTATACAATATTCAACCAAAGAATAGCCAGGCCTAATGGCCCATTAAATAGACAGTACTGAACAGCAATAAATTTTTTTGCAATTGATTTAACATCCTCAGTTCAACTTAACTGGCTATGAATAAGATTATTTCCATTGCAAAGCATATTTAAAACATCACAAAGAATATTCACATTTATTCTAAAATGAAGCAAACTATTAATATAGCATATCCATTATATAAAAAATCTTCACACTTTACAGAAAATTAGAGACAAATACAGAAGAATAATTTCTAAGACAACGATGAAAAGTTCTGATTTACTTGCATCTAATGTCAAGGCCTTCCTCACTGTGACTGTATTAGGAATTCCTACCCTAAAGGAGTCTATAAACATGATGTAAAAAAACCCCAAAACAGACACTTGAGGAAAAATAAAAAAATCAACCTTTACCAGTTTTACAGCTGTGACACTGCCAGATGCAGACCCTCCTTGCTTCTGTGGAAAGCTGTCTATATATGCTCTCAATCCAGCTCCTATACGTAACTTCTCATTTTCTACACTCATTATTCAAGGATTTAGTGAATTTCAGTTATTTTAGAGGCCCACAGAAGCGTGACTACTTTTCTTCTGTACAATCTCATTTGACTTCAGACCAACACACACGACTGATGTTCTGCCTTTGTTGAAGGAAAGAAGGTTGTGCTGGCAGCCACAGCAGAAGGCACCACTGGAAACTCTTCCAAAACTACAGTCCTTTTATTTCTTTTCTCAAAGAGATCTACCATTGCAAATATGAGAGAGATGATAATGAACGATCAAGTAAAAGGAAGTAGCTGAAAATAAAAACGTGTTCAGGAGAGAACCCATATGGAAACCCCAGAAATATAAGGGAGGTCTGCTTCTTGCATGGGGTAAAGTTTCCAGTGACTCAAGAGATGCCTCCAAATCTCATTTCTTATTTTGTTTTGGATCTATTTCAGTAAGATATGTTATCTTCCTGAGAAGATGAATAATTTTGTTTTGTTAAATATTCATCCTGAAGTAGCCATCTAATCCTGCCTCAGTTTTAAGCAACGTGAAAGACAACCACCAGTTATGTGGAGTAACTATATTATAAAACTGTTCTATTCATATCATGCACAAATGCTCAAACTTTACTAGGGTATCCAAGCCTCCCCTGCAAAAACCCCAAGAAAATGTATTCTGAGTGATCTATTTTTTCTTTTGTAGCAATCAAGTTTAAAAGATCATCAGCCTAAGAAGCTAAAAGTAATAATAAGACATTCTCATTAACCTGCTACTTACTAAAGTTTAAGACCAATGTTAAGACCATGACTACAGTACCACATTCACCTGGCACTACATTTTTCTTTTTTATTAAATGCTTTTAAATGCTTTTTAGCCTGGAGAAAAGGAGACTCAGGGGTGACCTTATCACTGTCTACAATTCCCTGAAAGGTGGTTGTAGTCAGCTGGGGCTTGGTCTCTTTCTCCAGGCAACAACTGACAGAACCAGAGGACACAGCCTCAAGCTGCAACAAGGGAAATACAGGTTGGACATTAGGAAGAAGTTTTTCACAGAAAGAGTGATCAAGTACTGGAACGGCCTGCCCAGGGAGGTGGTGGAGTTACCATCCCTGGATGTGTTTAAAAAACAGCATGGATGTGGCACTCAGTGCCATGGTTTAGTTGAAGTGTGAGGGCATGGGTTGGAATCAATGATCTTAAAGGTCTCTTCCAACCTAGTCATTCTGTGAATTCTGTGAATTAACCTTCAAATAAATTAAAAGTAAGATCCAAAAGTTCTGTCAATTTTACACCATTTCTAAAACATGCTTAGTAACTAGTGAGGACATTTTTTTTTGATGCCTCAGTATGTTATTCACCCATAGCCATGATAAAATTAAAGACCTCAGGATCTCATTATCATATTAAAGACTCTCAGCTGCTACGAACACCACTGTTCAAAACGCCACACAAAAGAAACACTAATTTTGTATTTTTAATTAAAACCTTCAAAAGACACAGTCTTGTGGCCACATATAGTGCCAAGCAAAAGTGAGGCACTCTGTCTTTCTAACAGGGCCACACACCCTTTTGCTAAATATTTTAAAACTGGAGCCGTTCTTCAGTGCCCGTTTGCTGCATCTTTGCAAACATATGATCTATGAATGCAGCCCCTGCTGCGGGCAATAGTGTCGGTTCCAAATACGTCATGCTCTGCTGCCTCTTGATTTTCTGATTCACAATCAACCCAGGGCAAGCCTCTTTTATAATAGGCCTAATTAACACGCTGTATTCTGCTCTGCTTTGATAGAAAAAGAGATTGCCCACAGAGTAGTTCAAAATCAGATCTCTAAGAAAACATCAGCCTTTGGGTAAAAATAAAACAAAAGCTTTCCAAATATTGTCATCTTGTAGTAATTTAATTAACTTGACTTTTTCTTCACTTATTTTAAAAGAGGAATAACTCCAGCATTTTCACAGTACTGTTTTCAGTATTAGGAAAAATGACATCAGGAGGGATTCGTCCCTTGAATGATGAAGCAGGAGAAAGGGGTTAAACACCCTTACAGGCCATGAGTCACAAAGCCCATGTCAGAGCAGAAAAACAATACAAGAAGGGTGGGCCTCTGAATTTAATGGGTAATTTAATGCTCCAAATTATTACTATTATTGTTCAGATACAGCTTGAAAATGCTGTCCTTCTGATGTCAGCACCGAACCCATTAGCAGTCAAAAAAAATCAGGTCAAATGTTAGAAAAGCTGAAGATAAATTAGAAATTAATTACTGAGGCTGCATTCAATCATTAGTATCACTTCAACACCATGTGCATTTCCCCCTTTTATCAAAGACATGGGACAGACCTCGAAAAGAGAGAAGGGTGACTAAACAATGCAAGGTACAGAATGAGCTGCTGCACTATCTAAAATGAAATAAAGCCATTGCAGCCTCAGTGACTAATGAAGGGTATCATAAAAACATTGCTTTTAAATTATGAGTGGTAAAAAAAGTGAGTAGAATTGGACTGATCAATATGTTCAAAGGAATGGGCACACCATTGGAAGAAATAGTGCCATTTGTACAAGAACACACACTGCACAATACATCACTTTTAAGGTTTAGAAAAGCTTAGCCCTAAATGTCAGGGTAGTAAATATTATCACAGGTTCGAAAGTAATTGGGTAAATTGATGTAAGAACAGGCCATCAATGGCTAATAAATGAGGGGACACCACCCTTGGCAACATACCAGCAATACCAAAGCAGCATCTGCACGTCAGCCCCATCTCTATATACTCCCTGTTATTGTCCACTATTGGTGATAAAGTGGCAGCCTAACAACCTTGGTCTGTCTTGGCATTGCTATTACTGTGTGTTCTAGGAAACTTGGACAAAAAGTGTAACTGCAACAGGAAAGGAAAACTGCTCAATTAGACAGGCAAAATGCACTGCTCAGGGACGTCAGTCAGTCATCCGTAGTGCAGTAATGAGGCTCCAAACTAGTGCTCTTAACCATTTCTGGTTTGCTTATTTTTTAAAGAACATCTGATTTTGGTGGAATTGAGTATTTTCAGGAAAGTTCTGTTTACAAGTCAAGTCAAACTACACTTTTCACACATGCATCCACGAATCCAGAAAAAACCCTTCGCCAAAAAAAGTGCAAGGCATTATTTCATTAGGCCAATATGTACACTTGAATAAACAAGACACAATTTCCTGCATTTGAAAGGATGGGAAAAAGAAAGCAAAACAGTACAAAAGACATGAAAACCAAATTGAGCTTTTAAAGCATAAGTGACTACTAAAGCCATGCATGACCCCCAGTTTTGAAGATATTACTATATAATGCCACTCTAGTCCCTCATGATGGAATCCATTAGGGATCACACTGTGCCATTCAACAGAACTCCAAACAAACCTGAAAAGGTGGTCAGGTAATGGAGAGATGCTTCTTGGAGGCTACAGAGCAACCTTTTAGGGGCTTGGGAATACATCATCAAGCAAGAATAATTAATAAAATCTAAAAATGCAAAATGGTGTATTCATTGGTTTTGTTTGATTTTAAAAATGGCCCAGCAGGCATCAGTGTAGAAAGGCTGTGAGCAAAGTACTGAAGAGTAAGCACAAACTGCCACGGCATCCAACCCCACCACAACTTTTAATAATCTCTCCTCTGAAAGAAAGCTGGATTTACCCATTACCAGTTCTTAAAACCAACAAAATATGGAGGAACCCAATTAGAGCATAAAGCTCTAACCAAATCATGTTTGCATTGAAATCCAGAAAAAAAGTGTAATGAAACATCAATGCTCCAGTTCTATATTACCAAATAAATAAAGAATAATATACAGAAAGGCATAAATAGAAGAAAAAATAATTTAAAAAATATATGAAAAACATTAAGAAAGACACATATAAAGACATGCATTCAGAGACTGCATGAGAATAAGTTGTTTGCCTGGTCAAGGGATGAAAAAAAACTTATTGCTAATACAACCCACTATGGCATTTTAGTAAGATAGAAATGACCAATGATTTCTATTTGAGGTCGATGTACTAAAATAAATCTAATAATAAAGTTAAGTTAGAAGTGTCAAATTCATCGTCCACTTAGAAAAATAAGAAAAATATTTTCTGCAGAGAAAAATACAAGATTTAAATACTCTGCAGAGAAACCCTTTCTTAAAAAAGTAAAAAAAGTTCAACATAAATAAGGAGGTGGAAGCTTGCTTATCATGTCATCTTAAGTGTTTTAAGTGTGCAGCACTACACAGAGATGAAAGGGAAGGTATCACTACCTTTAGAACTTGGATCAGGATTTTTATAGAAGTTAAACTGGCTTTCATCATCCCTGCAATGAAGAAGGGAATAGTGATTTCACTATTTTTGGCAGAGGAGTGGGCAAGCAGCCACCTTGAAATGGTCCTCAGTCTGAGCACTACCTCCTCCAGGCCATAAAACAGTCACTAGTATTTTAGAATAAGATAGGAATCAAAAATAAGATGGAAACCTGCCATTTTATTGCACATGCTGCAGAAATAGATGCAAAAAATTCAAAATTAGATAATGGAGTTGCGGAGTGTTTTTAAACCATTACTTCAGCAGATGGAAAAAGGCCAAGACTTGGGTCTTCTGCTCCGTCAGCAGAGGATACCAAGACTGTTACTGGAATGAAAGGATGTGTGATTGCTGTGCTTTATTTTTTCTGTATGTGTGAGCACACCTACAAGATCATGTCCTCAGGGGATAGAAAGGAGACTATTTAAGCATCTCATTCTGCATTAAATATCTAATTATTTCGCTTAGCCAAGATAGCAGAGCTGCTGTGCATATGCAAAACAGAACTTTTATCACTCTCATGTATTTTTCAGAGAATAGTTGGTTCTTTAAATACCAAGATGGGCTTTTAGTAAACACACAAAGAGCATGCTGAAAAGTTAAAGCCTAACAGCTTCCTTGAGTCCAAGTTAAATGAAAGGCAACCCTTTGTATTCACTACATATTCAAAGTGCCTCAGAGTGCAAATAGCTCTTATGTGGTAAATATATCAACCAATTTAATATATGATAGGAAGAATCATCTGTAAGACTTGTGGAATAGGAGAATTTTCACCCTCCGTGCAACCTCATGCAAGTTCCTGCACCACTTATTAGAATGGATCATCCCCCATTATGTTACAGCAGAGCAACAAATAATAACTCAAAATAAAATACAATAGTCTTTTGTTAATAAGCTGCATTATCTTGATGTCCTTTAGAGAGGACAAGAAGATACAAATCCCATCATAAAAGACTATACTTTGTGTTGGAATAATTTGCCATAGACTACTTCCTTCAACCACAGGGATCCATTTCCTTGGATCCTTCAGAGGATAGTAAGAAAGGAAATACAATGAGTGGGAAGTGTCTGCATAACAATAGGGAAAGTGCCAGATACATTTACAATGTTTTATTTTCAAAAGCAGGAGAGGAAAAAAGAACACAAAATAAATAAAGGACAAATGAGGTTGTAACTGCCCAGAAAAATGAAAACCTATAACTTGACTAAAGAAATAAGACTTTCAACTGCTGGAAATGAAAGCCAGCTCTCACCTCAGTAAGTTCTTCAAATGAACATTGAGCCACACACTCCAGATGGCAAAACTCTTCCCTGAAACTACAGTGAGCTTGCTCTTAGGAAAAGCAAAGCAAAAATGTCCAGGACAAACCCTGGCAATCTGCTCTGCACATGAACAGAAAGGGATTGTTAGTTTCTCTAGTCAGGAAATTTTTAGCAGCTTATCTAATTGTGCTTCCACTACTTGGGAAAACCACTAATATGGAGAAACACAAAAAACTGAAAATGTGTTACTTACAGTCCTTTCAGAGGTCTCTCATGTACCTTAAAACATTTGTGTCCTGTTAGTAGTTACTGTATCTTACCAGGAAGGCATAAGAGTTTAAAAAAAAAAAGGAAGAAAGCACACTGGACATTTCTGCTATATAATATAGGACTGTAAGACATGTAGTGTGGTGTCACATTCTCCTCTGAAGTCATATTCTCTTTTCAAAAAAAGACTGAGCCTGTTGGTAATGAGGCATAATTTTTACAATTAATTCTTAACACCTCTAGTAAAATCTGTGAATGTTTGTAGCATGTGGCACTGCAGAGCAAACTATTTCAGACATCCACCACTCATATTCCCAACCATAATTACCAAGACTAAATGAAACCACTTGAGAGGTACTGTCTAACGAAAGTAAAATAAGACAAAATGGTAGGACTGGTAATATTTATTCTGGAAATTTTGAAAGATGCAGTGTGGTATCTCCAGTTTTAAAGGGCTGGCTGAACATTTTTACCAGTTACCCTCAGAGGGGAAACTGATCCATTACTTATAGACTCCCAGGCTTGTCCTATAAGCAGGGATACAGCTACCAGTGGTGGCTTCCAGTCAATGAAGGGAAAAAGGGAACTCCTGGGTGAACACTCCTGAGCCTTAGCAATGAGACAAATGGTCCAGGAAAGCCTAAGGATAGGTTCTCTCCACACTAAACTTCACTGCCTTGTGCCTTGAAACAGTCAGGGCAGTGGCCTGCACTGTTTTCCCAAAACTAAACAGCCATCACAAGATGGTAACAGTCTATTGGCAGAGGGAATTTCACTGAACACTCATGGCCAAACCCAAACACTTTTGAAGGCAATGACCCAGAAGTGACCAATTAAAAGTAAGCATAGAGAAACCAATTTCAGGAATGAAACAAACACCAGCTGCATCTCATGTATCATTTGTTAGCTTCTATACACCCTTGTATCAAGGATCAGCATCTAACAGTATTTCTCCTGAAAGCTTATTAAGAAAGATAACTCATCTGCAGGAGGCAGAAAGGCAAACATCATGGTTTAGTCTCCTTTTATATAAGACATATTATACAGTGGAGTGCAAGGCATAAAGGTCTGTGAAAAAAATATATCTCTGCTTAGTACCAGAAGAGTTATGTCTAAGTGGATCCAAAGGGGAATAGTGAAAAATAACAGATCATTGGCAGGCAGATACAGATACATAAGCAGTCTGTTGCTCAAGCTTTCAAGACAGTCATATTATCCTATAACCACAAAGGTCCAGAAATCCATAGTGGTCTCAGATGAGGAAGAAATCTTGTTTACTTAGGTTTTCAGGACCATCCTGTAAAGCACCTTCAGAAGCTTAGTCATCAACTGGAAAAACTTCTGTTATTTAAAGCTCGTAAAAAGAAACCGACAGACAAAAACCCCACCCCACTCTTGATTCCAGAGCAAAATACTCTATCATTTAGGCAGCAGGACAAAAAAAAAAAAAAAAACATGTGGATGAGAAGCAGAAGGAAGAACAACATGGGATATGAGAACCCCTACTGAATCTTGTCTTTACCCCTCCTATTTCTCAGCTGATATTTCTTGAGTATCTTAACCATGAAAATCCTTTCCTCCTGGAAAATTTAGCAGGGACTTTAATTCACTGTGATCAAGTGAGGGGGGCCAGAGGTCACAAGCTAGTCTGAGGTATGCTCTGTACATGCAGCGGCAAAATCCACCAGCTGAAAAAATCAATGAAGATCCCCCAGTTCATGAATTTATGTTTAAAAGCATGAATTTATGTTTAAAACAATGTGCACTACAGGAACAGATAAAGATTGAAGCAAAGGTACAGTGTCTCAGTGAACTTTGCTAAATACTAATTTGCTGAAAAAAACCGCCTCCAATTAGCTATTTGTAGCAAGCCTCAGTTTTGAAAAGACCAAGTGCTTTATCTGTCATGCAATCTAGTACCCAATTACAAATCAAATCTAAGCTACTTCGTTCCTACAACTAGGCTTTTAATTTTCAAAGATTTCAATGCCATGATGTTTCAATACATCATTACTCCTTATAAATTACAACAAATTTCTGCAACACAGTAGAGCTGAAACTACAAATTTATAATTTGTTCTTTCATAAATCTTTTCTATTATTAACCAGTCAAACGGATAATCAGTTTTGACATTTAAAATTTTTTTTATAGTTCTAATCCAAAAGCAGTATCTACTAGAAAACAGTCTGCTACTTTAAATGGTTTTAAAATACAAGCATATATTCATATTCTCTTGTAATAGGAAATAAGAGGTTTCATGGGCTAATATTTTCATCCTCTTATTCCAAAACTATTTCCAAATAAAGATGACCAAACAGAGGAAAGAAACATATAAAAGATGCTGGGAGTGAAGTAATCTCTAGGTTTGTTTTGTTTTTCAAGATCAGTCATCTGAAAGCTCAGACAAGATGTGTTCTTTCTCAGATGGTAAGATGCTTTAAGGACTTTGGAGAAAGAAGAAGTTGGTGTAGTGCAGCAGTTCCCTGAGAGCCACCCTCCTGGACTACAATCAGTTCTCACTACTCTGCTTCTCCTGTGCTTGCCCAGTAAGGACTCAAAATTCACTTACTGGACTCCTCTAACACACCAACATTTACGAAGATGAGAACTCAAAAAACTGATACTTGAAAGCCCTAATATTCCTACAGAAGCATGAAGCCTGCACTCGAACACTGTGAAGGAGTAGTCCCAAAAACCTGCAGTCTTTGATTAAAAAACCTCTCTTGAGCTGGAGAGAACAGCACTGAATCAGAACTGAAGTACTCTAAGAGTTACTAACCACTTCATAAAGGTACAATACCCATACAAGATGTTTGGTTTTGCTACAAGAGAAGAGTCTCTTTTTGATGTAAGTAAAGAAGAGAAAAACAAACGTTGCCCAGTGTCAGAAGGCCACCACACGCAGCTGGGGCTGAAATCCTCACCTCTAACTCAGGAACATTCATCAGTCACCAACTTCTGAATTGCTTCAATACTTGAAGACAATGACTTAAATACTTCTCTTGGAACAAATATGTGACATGTCACGTGACACCTTCCAAAGGCTGTTTTTTTCTAAACTTTTACTCAACTGTCAAACTTAGCACTTTTCTTGACGAAACAGCAGTGTACATTCTGACCATGGTCACAGGAATTGAGCTTGACCAGCACCAAGAGAAGCTGGTGTTGAAAGGGTTGTGACAGAAGAATTGGTACTACTTCACATCCATTTAATTGACTTCTTAACACAGAACTATGTCAGAGCAAGGGGGAGAGACTGGAACAAGAACATTTTTGCTAAGCAAAAACTGACAGGTGGAAACTGACTGGAGAAATTTCTGTAGTTAGTTATGAGAGAATTCTGAATTTTTCCAAGGGTATTTTGGGTCAGCATCTAAGTTACAAAATCAGGAAAACCCCCAGACAACAGCCAAAAGACAATGAAGTTCCTCACTCAAAAGGGAAACAAGATGAAGTGTATAGCTCAAGTGCCAAAATCAAGTCAATGATGAGCTAAAATACATAAAAGAGCCATGAAAGAGAATAGTAAGAAAGCTAAGAATAGCTTGTATTGCTTCAGATGGAGGACCTGAGTCCTTCCTCTTTTATTCAGCAGAAGAGTAAAAAATACTCTGAAACCTTGCCATTCCTATCACTCCTGACTCAAGGGCATCACACATCAATCTGTATCATAAAAAATAGGCTAACAGCTCCCACAAAGAAAACAGTATCTGTGTTATCAGGAGAGAAGAAAAAAAAAGAACTAAAAAAAAACCTAAAGAAGAAAGAAGGAATGTGGCTATCCACTTCCTGCTAATGCTAAGCCAACCAGTTCATCTTAATTTGTGCATACTATTGCATCTCCCAAGAGACACAGCTTTGCTCCGTTGTTCTGCAATTTAACTGAAAAACTGTCCGACCTCACAAAGGCAAGTTTGTGGAGGTTGTTGGAGAAGAAAACTAGAATATATCACCCTACAGAATACATGTGCTACCTTATTTCAAGTACTTTCCTGCATCTTGGGGAAAATTCAGAACAACTACGAGGGAAAACAATCTTCATTGACAACTGATCTTTCGGATTCCATTACAGCACGTTAACCTAAATAGACTCTTAATTCTAGACATGATCTGAGTCAAAACATGCTATTTTAATGAAAAAATACAGCATACAGAATATTAGCGTTCACAAAAATCCAAATTCTGTAAGTTCATAAAAATACATGAGGAAAAATAAAACATACACTTAAGAGAACTTGTTTCTTTTGTAATTCTGATGCTCTGGGTGTACCACATTACTCATGACTGTAGCGTATAGCAGGACAATTATCATCGAAGGATCAAGACTGGAAATTGTTGAATTTATACCGCAGAGTTTTTACAAGATAGCTTGGCAACTTCCCCTAAGTATGAGTATCTTTAAAATATATCATACATTTGCACTGCCTAAGGTCTATTCCTGCTCAATAGAAGTGACTTCAGCGGTAATGAACAGAGTGACCTCTAATCAACCAAATTTGTCCTGCTCTCAGAATACCACATAAATCAGTTACTGAGGAGTTGCCAAAGTCTTACTAAGTGCTTGAAAGCTCTTCCTAGATGGAAGTAACAGAATTAAATTTAGGATGCTTTTGGATACCAGTGTCCAAACTCCAAATACAATATAATCATGTAATGTTCACCCCAAAATAGGTGGTTTTATTACTCATGTCTATAAAACGTACTCGCAGACTCTTTAATGTTATTTTACACAAAATGTAAAGTATCTCCCCATCTTTCCAAATATTGAGTATTATGGATAAATCAAGGCCTTTTCAACCTATAATCAACCTACATTGCTCACTTCACTCATGTGAGAAATCTTGCATGAAATTTTCTCTTCACGCTGGAGATGCATTTTAGCTATAAGGAAGTTATCTGTAAATGCCAGCTTCCACCCAACATGCATGAATTCCTTGAGTTTCCTATAACTGACAAATGTTAAGTCTGACAACCTTTATTTGCTTCTTCTCAAACAGCAACTCTTTGCCACCACTGACTGCTTAAGCAGCTACTTCCCCATCCTTCTTACTGTGTTGTGCTGGAGATTTATTTTTGGCTGGGTCTGTTTCCCAAACCCATCCACGTCATGCCCGCACAGACACGCATACCAATGCAATGGCAGGATGGGAGGGACAAATGCCAGCAGAGCATGGCAAACACTGCATCTGAATCATGCTGTGCAGGAGGCATCTCTGCCCCTCACCTGTGTGCAGAGGCAGCCCAGACAGATTCGTTTCCCAGAGCCCACTGTAGCCACTGAAGTGCCAGTTGCAGCACAATTATAAAAACAGCAGACCACAACGAGACCTCAACCATGGTAATAACCAGACCAAGAGATGTTTCAGGATTTTTTTTCTGCTCTCTCTGGGTACATCGTAATTAGCTGGTTATTTGCAGTGGAGCTGCAAATATATCATTAATCTTTAAATAAAATATGCACGTTGCACAATTTCCCTCTTTCACAAAGGAAAGGGTTTGATTCTGAACATGTGAGGGTTAATACAGTACAGCAGCTTGAAAATTCTGTTATTGCTAGGTGCTGTCAGCAATGTGAACGGTCAGAATACCCAGGTGAAAATTCCCCCATCTTTGTATCTCTCAATGGATCCAAATGAATACAGAAATAAATTTGAGATACATAGACAGAAAACAATTGCAAGAACAACTGAAGATGAAGCAGCATTTTCAGAAAAAGGGAAGAGCTTGAAAGGAAAGATCATATATAAATGTTAGAAAATATTTATTTAAGGAACCTATGCTGGTGAGATTTAACCTAATTAGTTAATTCTTCTGGAATCAAACAATTTCACTGAGGCAACATAACTTTTGGGATAAAGGGCAAATCACATACAAGTACCATACAACTCACAGTACTTCAAACATGATATTTACCATTAAAATAATGCACATGCAAAATATGCAGTTTGGTCTGTTATTAAGCAACTAACAAATGTACTTAGACACTTCAGAAAAATAATGAGAAAAAATGTAATGTAAATCAAGTTGAAAATGGAAGAGTTTAAAACAATGATTTTACTGTCTTCTGCTTTCTCTAGAAAATATTTTCCAACACTGAATTTCAAATAATGCCTTGTAACTCCTAAAATATGCTGTTCTGGAAAATTATTAAGGCTTTCCAATTATATTCCCATTGTTCAAACTCACTCTAATTAACTGCATTTTGATTTTTCATAAACATATACAAAAGTACATTTTTGTACATTTGAATTCTTACTTGCTTGGCATTGCAAGTATTTTTTTACAAAACAAGTTGTCTGATATATTTAAAGTACAGCTGCATTCACAGCAAGAAGCTATGCTACACCAACAAAAACACATTGCATTGGTAGCCTTCATAGATCAAAGTGACTGAATAAAATTATTTGAAATACAGCTCCTTCCAGAGGTTATTAAAATTGTGTGCTTTTTTTTTTTTAAATCTGGAGAGACTGGGAGGAGAAGACTTTACAGAGTTCTCCCCCGTTTCCAATTGGGCAGGAAAAAATTGCCTCTCTGATTTAAGCAGGAAAAAAATTGTGTTGATGCTTCCTATGAAATCAGAACAGGTTAATTTTTAAGTGATTTCATTAATTACATGGTAACCTGCATTCTTTGGGGGGTGAATAAAAGAAGAAAAGCATTTATTTCCCATAGAAACAACTGCCTGTCAAACAAAGCATAAAAAGACAAAAGGCAGAAACACTGTTTCAGCTTGAATGCCTTAATGTCACCATTTGTCATGCAGCACTTCCTCAGAAAAGCGCAAGTACATTTAACTCTGCTCCTCTTTACACCGTGCACTTTCTCCATGGGTACAGGATTAAATGTGCCCGGCCTGATGAAACAGCAGAGCCATCGCACATTGTTATGCAACTCACTGTCTGCAAGGGTGGCTCGTAGCTCCTTCTTTATTCAGCAAGTGCCAAGTGCATGTTTAATCAATGTCACAGCTCACCACAGTGTGCAACTAAAGCCACTGTCATTCCTCTCTTCAGATTTGCCTGGCTGAGTTATGCAATGTTCCGAAGAATACCTTGGAATTCTTTCCAGAGGCTCTGAATGCAGGTGGGTGACAGCGTTCCAACTACTGCCAGCAAAGCAGACCTCCTTTCATCCTTCTTCAGGCTGGACTAAAATCACATAGTGTGACTGCACGTAGCTCGCTGCATTTGGAATTACAGCATGTCAACGTGAGAAAGCCTCTTCAGACGGCTGCCACAAAGAGTAAATCAAAGGCTGGGTGTTTCTGAAGTCTTAATAAATAACTAAGTATAACTGAATAAAACCAGGAGCTGTTTGCATTATTTTTAAAGACAAAACAGAACAGCATGCATTTTGTTGCTCTGCATCAGCTAAGGGAAAAAAAGCCTCAATTTTAATGAGAATTAGTCAACAGTGAGGATCATTATGAGAAAGAGCTTTACTGTTTTTTCGACTACACTTGCTTTAGTGGATTACTGAGAAAGAACACCAGTCATTTGGAAGATTCTGCAACATTATTATCCTCACTGATAAACTTCATCAAGAAACTGTACGTGCTCCTATCTGGTCTGTCTGAGAGAGGAGAGCAGCCCCTTCATGAAGATAAAAGCTTGGCTTGCCACTGAATCGACGAGTAAGAAGCATGTCTGATGACATTTTATTCCTGATGCAATGTAGGGTAAGAAATACCATTTTTTTAAACCTTTCTGTAAGATATGCTCTGAGCTGATGACATTAATTAGACTCACAGCAGAAATACGTTAATCTCTAATGATTAAAGCTGTTTGCCAGGAGAGAAAGATGCTATTGCACTATAAAATGATTGTATATCTTCAGTAAATTGGAGTGATCTGATCTATCAAATCCCTATCAAATTTCTGATCAATAAAGGTAAAACAGCATAGCAGATTACATACAAGATCAACATCCCAGTCACCAATGAACATAATTTTACAGGAATATGTTACTAGAGGATATTTGGCTGCAAATTAAGAGTACAAGAGCAGCTAAGCAATAGAAACGACCTGTCAACCTCACTTCTGCAACCAAAAAAAGATAACAAATCATATATACATCTGGAAATGTCTACTCAAATTCTTATATTGCATAGAATTTTGCTACTACAAAAGTACTACCACCCTGTGGCATACTGCAATAATCAGCATATATAACAACTACCTTTATATTTGAAGAGACAGACATTTTCTGATAAATGTTTACTGTTGCATCGATGTCCAAAAGCTGATCTGTTAAACATGAAAAAGGATAAGATCTCACTTGCAATTGCCAGCTTGGGGCTCACTGGTGAAAAACAACTGTGATACTGTATTAAGGAGGCATATTTTCCATGTTTGAAAATAGCAGGCATGAATATTTTCAGCTCTTTTTTTAACGTGGTAGTTAAGTATTTAAGAAAAGCTGAAAATGCATATAACCTCCCCAGGCATTTCAGAGTATTTGACAATGCCCACATACATGCTTTCACCAGTATCATCTTTTATAAACAAATTAGCTGGCTAAAGATAAATTTTAAATGTCTTTTGTAATAAAGCATATTAACTGGCTTGAAGCACCAAGCTATTTTTCACTCCTATCAAATCTGTACCTACAGAACATTTATTTTTAACATGGACACGTTCACACAAAAAGAAAACAAAAGACAACTACAACTCAATAAATGCAGCATTAAGAAATGTTGTATGAAGAACTACAGAATTGTTTTTAAAAAGATCAAAGCTTGCATGTTTGTCAGACCAGATTTACCATTTGCTTTCTTTTTTCTAGCTAGCTGCCAGAATACTGGTGAAGGTATTTGCAGGAAAAATGGGGACCTCTGCCATCACAACACTGGAAGATGTAAAAAGGCAAGAGGAGAAAGAGGAAAAAGAAGAATCTATTTTAGCACTGCTTGGGATTATTGGAACTGTGCTCAATTTATTTGTTATTGTTTTTGTGTACATCTACACTACACTTTGATGACATTTTTGAAAATCAGTTGTACAGCACAAAGTGCAAAGACCTGCAATGGTAAGGACGATTTCTAAATTTAAAGCAAAAAAACCTACCACTCTCTGAAAAGAGTATCAAAAACATTCCAGAGTGAAGTGTCTGGCTAAGGGTGCTGCATCAATGACTGCAAAGTGTACCTATGAGCCCAGCTAGGGTGCTACATTACGTAAATGAAGGCAGACCAAATACCACATTTTGTTGGTAACAGATAAAATCTGAATAGCAGGATCAGACATGGCACTGTTTTATTGCCAGCAAACATGCAAGACACAAATGTAGGCAAACACTGAAAATAATCAGAACATAGAAAGAGATAAACTAAATATATGAGTAACTATAAGCAAGTCCCATGCTTTCTATGGTTTTGTGCAGTATGTCTCTTCATAGCTGAGACCAGAAAACAGGCAAAAGGGTTTTTATTTTTAGGCCACCATAATTTAGGCTTATAACTTACACTAATGTATAGTAAGTGTGGAAACAGGAATGCTGTTATACTAGAAGTTGTAATATTATAAGTAAAATTTTAACTATTGATTATATTCTGCAGCATTTTTGTTAGTCTTGTGGAAAGCTGAAAAAGGTTAGATTTTCTTGCCTTTCCTAAATCTGTATTTGAAATCATCATGCTATACTGACAATGTGCTTTTCTAATTAAAAATACTTTAAAGTGGTGTGAAAAAATAAAGAATAGTTTTAGTACTTCTTTTAAAACATATTAATAATTCCAATGACACACTAATACATATTCTCTAAATGAAAAAAAATCTGAAATTACATTTTCTATATCACCATTTTTAGAATGTGTTAACAGAAGCCAAATACAGTTCTCATGTTTTCACCCCGATGCTTGTTTTCAAGTAAAACATATCATGCAAGGATTCACAGTGTTGCATGGAAAACAGGTTTAACCTTTGTCCAGAAGACTGTATTCTCCCTTTCTGGACCAAGTCCTGAACAAATTTTCCCTTTTTGCACTGTCTATGATTGAGGCCCAGAATTGCAACTCTTAAGCATACTTCATAGAACATACCATTTGGCTACTGAAATTAGTGAAACTAATTCCACATATTTAATTAAATCTGCATATGCCTTTAAACTAGATCCAAAGCTGCAGACAGTCTGAGACAATAGAAGTTTTTGTATACATGAATGTATCTCACGTGTACCTTATAATGAAAATTACTTTTGAGAGCTTAGGATTAAAAACTCATTAAGCAAATAACATGAAAAAAGTAAAAAGAAACTGACTTTAATAAATCCTTTTCTTACTATTACCTGTGCCACAGAGGAACAACAGAGCAGCTGCATTTCTGAATATCAGCTCAATTTCTTCTAGGCTACAAAACTACATCCAGTCCCTCCATAAAATGACATGTGAAGAAATACATCCCTTTTATAGGTGATAGCTTACTAGTGTATAGAATTTGGTAACTGCTAAACCAACTGAGCCTTTGGAAGTCACTTTGAAACCAGTACATGCATAGAGTAAGGTCAGGGACCTAGAAGAGAATGAATTGGGCAATGGTATTGCAGTCAGTTGCAGAAACACGCTGTAACACTGACTTATGGACAAATGAGGTGGAAGATGGTATATTCTGGTTTTGCAACTCTGAGTCAATAGTGGCTCAACCAGAAGAAATTATAAACAGGGCTGAGGCTGCACTGGAAGGAAGCACATGCAGACAAGAAGATTTATTCACCAGCCACAGTCTTCAGCAAGTCTCTATTAAACGTATACTTATTTTCAGTATATGAAGCACCAAAGCATTCTGTAAAACTAAGCTACATTCTAGAGGAATTATGCAGGTTACTAATGTTTATTTAAGACTATAGAACAGATATTACCATTATTATTTTTTTCAATGTACTTCTTATATCTACATACTTATGGATATTATTGCATTTAATCTCCTACTACCAGGATATTTGAGATGGGTCTCTGAAATGAAATTACTGCTGTTTATTTGATCCTGAAGTTATTTAAAACTTGTCAATTCTGTGAAATAAATAAACAGTTCTATTTCGTATCATTTTAGTGCATAGCTCTGTTCTCGAAATTGTGATTCAACTAGTACATGAGCATTACAGTGAATTACCGCACCTTTTCTTCTAAGGTCTTCAACAGCAAAACAGACAAAAACGAGTCCCAAAATTATAACCAAATGTGGCAAAGGGTCAGTACGATTCTTTTACCTATGAATGAGCTCATTAACATTAATGAAGGCTAGGAGAATTTTTCATTTCAGTAATTATATGCTGTCTATCTAAACTGCCACTGTACTTCAGATTTCATTTATAGCAAAGGCTTTGATCCTTAGAGGGAAGTCACAGGATAACATTAGCATTAGATTGCCTCAGCTTACAAGTTACATTGTTTTAAAATAGCAATCTGATGTTCTTTCTTAACATGTAATACCTGCAGGCTATACTCATGTGGACCTAAGTCTAACTTTAGTTAAACGAGCTCTAATAAATAGCTTTGGTACTTATACATTTAATCCAATATATGCTTATGAATTTCACCAACATAAAATGCCTCAATAGCAACTACCTCTCATTATACACAGCAAAAAGTCAATAGTCTAGGGAAAAGCAGAGTTGCACGATGATTCAACATTTACACTGCAGCAGTACCATCACACCTTCAGTGATGGATGAATAAAGAGCTCAGTGTACCTGCCTCAGAATACTCAACACACTCAGTTCAGGGGGACTGGATAACTTGACAGAAAGTAAAACAACACCATGTAATGCCTTGAGAATAAGTGTGATTGCGAGAAAAGAAATACTCTAGCAGACCAACTAGTGTA
Source organism: Leptocoma aspasia (assembly GCA_013399835.1). Taxonomy (NCBI): domain Eukaryota; kingdom Metazoa; phylum Chordata; class Aves; order Passeriformes; family Nectariniidae; genus Leptocoma; species Leptocoma aspasia. The sequence goes on along the minus strand of VXAX01004535.1, from coordinate 1,802,365 downwards.
GTTCATGGTCTGAGGCCTGAACAGTATGACTTCAATGGACTCAACTAACAAAGGTACTTCAAAAGAGGCAGAAAAAAGAATGCAGCACATTCACATTCAACGGATTTGTCCATAGTACTGATTAGACAAAGTTCACAGTGAGGTATTTGGCAGCAGGATAAAGCAGCACAACATTAATGAATCCACAAGTCCATGATGTGGTAGTATTTGATAAATTATGAAAAGTGCATTGAAAGCAGATACTGGACTCTCATCAAGTGGAACACACTGGTCAGTAACGACAATCCTTTTAGCAAAGCTCTCCCACAGAAATCCATCATCTCTTCTCAGCAGTCAAACCCACGGAAGACTAAGATCACGTAACACTCAAGCTATGCTGACCACATCACACGGCATCTTTGTCCACCAAAGAAGGAAAGGTGCCTAAGAAAGGAGCACGTAAGCAAACCCCAGCAAAAATTACAGTATCATGTTTCCTGTAAGCCTGGAAATGCAAACAAGGAGAATTCAAGCAGAATTCTGCAAACTGCTATGGGGTCAGTTTTCCAAGGCAAAGGTGATAACAAACCTCTCTTGATATTTGGCTTGAAACAAGACTAAGTCATCTCAGGGTTTGCTAGATACTAGGTTAAGAACAAACCAGTAGAAAACTGTATTTTTTACCATGAAGAGGCTACCTAATATTGTGGTTTTGACAAATCCCAACTTCACTCGGCTTCTTACTGTTCAAGCCTATTAAAAAATAGACAGTCCCTGCCCTGTTCCAAAAGTCACTTGATTTTCCTTCTGCTTCATGATTCCTTTCCACTGTCTTGTCTCTATAAATCTTGTTAGCTACAAAGACTATTATAAATACTGCTTTCTTCTGTCCCACTTGCAAATACTATCTTGTACTAGTTTCCAGAAACCTATCATTCAAATAATTCTTATTTGTATCAGCAAAATCTAGACCTTCCAGATAGTCACGTATGATCACACGTTTGCTGGGGACCTCTGGTTGTACAGAGGAAATTTTATTGCTGCACATTTTGTTCAAGAAGAGAAGTGTTCACATATTTGAAAGAGTCCCTAAATTCTTTCAAATGAAATGTGCTGTATACAAGACAATAGTGAAAAGGTTTTACATGACAGTTTTTGGTGTGAAATGTGCATATATGCTTGGTAATGAATACATGCTAGATGTCTCATTAATCAGAAGTTAAAAACTACATCAATTTTACAAATGTAAATATGAGTTAAATCTTAGGAATAAACATAGATATAATAAAAAAAATCTCACCATGTTGCAAAAATAAACCTTTTCATTTACAGAATGAAAGACAATAAATGCCGTAACAAGACATGAAATAAACACCAAAAAAATTATCAAGAAATGGTGAGGATTACAGTAGCTATTGACCCTTGTGACAAGATCTATCTTGCATACTAAGGAAAGTTCTTCAAAGACAGATAAACCTTCCTTCTCTACAAGAAAAAAGCAATTACAGAAATCAATTAAAGTGGTCATTTCACAATTTTCAAGGACTTAACAATCACCTCACTTCAATGCAGATGAAGCTGCAGAACGTATCAGAGCAATCTGGTTTGTACTGATCTGGTTCAAGGTGAGGTTTCTAAAAGATTAAATGTTACTTGAGTACTGCTTGTCTGGTCAATATTCCTTTTATCTAGAACTATATAGATAACAATCTAGTCCATGCATGTTTTGGGCAAATTAAGCAGGATGCCAAAATAAACTTAAGCAACAAAAAACCTAGATAGATTTACAACTGTGACACAGGCCAATCTGTGAAAGAATAGAGCTTTGCAAACTGGATGTGCCAGACCTGCAGCTAATTGAACACATGCAAGCAAAATACAAAATTCACATCAATAACAGAATACTTACTGTCTCATTACCACAGAGTTACCAGCCTACTGTGCAATGAAGGGAAAGGGCATGCCTGCAGCTTCATTGCATATATTTCTACATCAAAACTTTTCCCTCCTTTCATTTTATGTGTATGGTAGATACACATAGATATGTGAAGATCACTATTTTTCCAACAATTACAACAAAACCTAAAATCTGGCAGAGTACCTTCAGCATAATGGTAACCTTCATCTGGTCCCACCAGTATCCATTTAAATCTGAGAAAGTTACAGAGTGCTGAAAATCACTAATTTCTGTCATCATTGTGCTGGGCACAGCTTGTTCCTGCTCGGGTGCCAGAACCCAGGAACATTCTGTTAGCATTCTATATGCAATACCCTCATTTCTCAAGACCAGCATGTTACAGGAAGAATACAGTTACCTGTTTCTTCCAGATAGAAGTACATTTTGACAGCAGAAGCTACACCAGTCTGAAAATTAGAATACCATATACATGTGCATTACTACTGATGCTGTTCCCTTTCCTACTCTCCCTAGATTCCCGTTCAGCCTTGCTAGAGAAGACAGAGGTATTCAAGGTAAGTATGAAATTAGATAAAACTCTATCAAGAAAGACTCAAATCTGTTCCACTACATTGCATTGGTCTTCAAGATACTAAAACATAAAAGAAAAATAGTAGTAATAATAAAAAAGTCATCTCTGTATTTGAAATGGTTGAACTATAAACGTATTAAGGGAATTTTTCAGTCCCACAAGCATTGTACCAGAACCTAACACAGCTTCAGAGCTTCTCAATCTGCTTCTCTTGTGTTAGCTATGTCTCCTGACACTCAGTGTCAGTGACACTGAGAGCCCCAGCATCACGTGCAATTTGCACTCATGAATGTGAAAATTATCTGTCTGCCTTTCAACTCAACAGTAATTACTGCACTGGAGTTGTGCCTTGTTATCACTAAGACTAACTGTTTTCAGGGGTTCCTTCCCAACTAAATGTATCTGGCTCAAGTATAAACAAAGAGAAGACATTCTTTCCAGAAGTCATCCTTTTTGCACATTTCCCTTTCATACTGCTATCCTATCGTGCTTCCAAAGACGAGCTTGACTAATGCAAGCCTGCAAAGTTATTATTTTTAAATCCAGGAGAGCATTGGTAATTATAGTGTTGTACAGACTTTTGAACAAATACAGCAGGAAACATTCATATTGCTTGGATCAATCAAAGGCTAACAATCCTCAGATTTTACAGTTCTAAATTTCAACAGAAATAACCCCATTTTTTGTGAACTTGTAAATGGAAGAGTAATTTTCTTTTTTTCTCTGAAAAGCAAGGTTTTGCTTTGCTTCAATACAGTTTAACTGCTACACTGCTCGCTCTTTCCTAATTGTTAATGCACAGGCACAACATTTCAGCACTTCCTGCCAACCACAAACAACAGTAGTTCAGCAGTGGAAAACACACTCAAAATGAACACGTCTCACCAAAACTTTGCCATTTCTTTGTACGTTGAGAAAACAAACGGTCCCTGAAAGCCAAACTAATCTGAACTTCTCGCCACCAGCTACATATCTCATCTCTTCCATCAGTATCTGACTGTTCTCTCCCAGTTAAAGGTGACTTACACAGACAGATACATTCTTCTATTGAAAACAGCAAAAAGCAATTTCAGCAGCTGTGATTCATCTGTAACTCAGGACCAGCTGCTTAATCCTTTAGATAACATGGCATTTTTGCCAGGCCTTTCAATGACTCTTCCTTTTCCTCAACGAAGAAGAATTTATGAGTATGTGTTAGAAAGACTACTTTACTCTTTTACTTTATTATTTCCTTGACTGTTTTACATTGTATTTTCAATTTCAACAACGAGCTTGGTCTATCATTAGTTCATTTTCCTCATTGCAATATGTGCAAAACAGGACCAACAAATTAATTGCAAAATTTGGGTGCAAAATTAGGGTGAGGTATCAAACTGCAGACTAGCAAGTGAAAGGTCTTAATATTTTCATTTTTACTGTAAGACCCCAGCAGACTTTTTGAACTAGTTCCATTCCATCACACAAGATTATGTAATGCCCTAGTTAGTACAAATTAAGAGTCACATTGTTATTTTAGTTCTAAGTAGCTTTGCAAATACTTAAAGACAGGGATGATTTCCCTTTTACCTCTTAACATAAAATGTATGCTGTAATTCATGGAGCTTTTCATGAATTCACATCACCACACCCTCCACAACCGGCATCCGAAAGAACTGCAGTAATGTGACAAAGACATCAATCAGTTGCTCCAAAAATAGGGCAGGCAAAATAAGCTCCAAAACCAAATTACTCAGATTTGGAACAACTCCTCCACATACTTAAGGATTAAATCCATCTTTATAAACAAAGTAACTTCATAAAAATCCAACCTAAGGCTCATCTCCATACTAAAGCGTGTCATCTAGTGAGACTGAACATAAATCACAAACCCAGTCTGCTGATTTGTCATTAGTTCCGCACAGGCATTTGCTTAATTCACACTGCTTCACACCACCTTGTAAAACTGAAATGGTTCCCCCAGCAAGGTACAACATGCCAGATGAAAACTATCAAAGCATCTTTGTTTTAAAATTAAGGGCAGAAATTTGATGAACTCATAGAACTAACTTGGTTTTGCATTAAAAAGCCCCACAATTTAATTGTTCCCATATATTTGAAATATTTAACAGTTCTGAGAAGAGGTTTATTTTTGTACTTCCTAAATAAAGGGAAAAAAGCTTTGATTGAAATAGAATTGTCCTACTATGTGCAATATTTACCAAATTCAGGCATGCATTTCCAATTTTCTTTAAAACTGACATTTTTCTTCACAGTAAGTTTCATGGTCTTTTGTAAAGTACTCCTTTTCTCTGTGTGTCTTCTGTAGAAGAACTAACATGTAAACTTTTCAGAGGAAAACACCATTTTGTTGTTAGTTTCAACACCTGAAAAACTGAACTTCAAATTTAAAGAGATATTGCAACAAATGTGAGCATTTCAACAAGATTCTGTCTCATGATTCTATTTTATTTTGTTTTCTAAGGCTCAAGTGAATGTTCCATTAGTAAAAATCTAAACTGGCAAGTGTACTGAAACTAGTAAGAACTACCTGTTGTTTCTACAAGAACTGATTTGACAGAAGTAAGGCAGCTTTGATTGTGAAGGAGGCAAGGCCAGGTTACCTGAGTCGTTGCGGAGGTACGAGGACATGGCTGGGATGAGACAGGACTGACTGAGCAGCTCCAGGAGAATGGATGGAAGAGCACTGCTGTTTTGGCCTCTCCCCTCATGGCTTGTTTGAGTCTCTTCATTTGATGTACTCCCTGCAGGATTTATGTAACTGGCAAGAACCTGAAATACACCAAAGTATTTAATCAAAACTGATTTATTTCAGTCAAAAGATGTTTCAGAAGAATTTCTATACAGTTATTAGATAATTCAAACTTTGGCTAATGATAAAATTAAATAACTTTTACAATTCTGAATTATTTTAGGAGATAATTAATATGAATTTTGAAAAAACTGCTGGAGTTACTCAAAGCAAGAGTTTGCCAGCTCAGACCACTGAGACCTGCAGCTGACCAGGCTCTCCCACTTTAGAACACCAAGTACACCAATTAGCAGTAGGACTTTTCTTTTTTTCAACTGCAAATGCTTCAGGTATTTTTGTAACTTACTTTGGGATGGGACTTCAGGGTTTACAGATGAAACAGTACATTATGGTGATCACAACAGTTACCTGGAGGAACAACTACTTATGAGCACAGCTCTTATCCGAGTCAACAAAGAGCAGCCTTATCCTTGGCAATGGTGGGAAGGCACCTCCTGACTGCACATCTGCCTGTCCCAAGGGTAGCTGTGGCTGAGTTCACAGGCCTTTACTGTGTGTTGTAGATGTAAGCATTTCCATAGGTCTGATTTGTGCAGCTGTACTCTCAAACTAAGTGACTTTGAGGCTTGACAGGCTGTATAGCTTGAAGTCCCAGGGACTCTATTCACCTTTTCAGCCTCTTCTCTTTTATTTGCCCTCTTTGTTCTAACCCCCTTACCCATGGTATTTGGCTGCAGCATCTTACTGGCACTCTGTACAACAGAATTCCTCTGAACCTTTCTAGAGCAGGGACCAAGGAAAGTCTGCTGTACAACTGATTGACATGTTCAGCAAAATGCTACTTCCTTCAACTGCTGCTGAGTGCCCTAAGCAAATGCCTCCTTACTTCATGACTTATCACATTCATAGCTAAATATCTCCCTGGCAGAATACAGAATACTGCCTAGAAGCTTCGCTGAGAATAATTTAGGCCATTTTTCCTCTTTCTTGCATAGAAAAATGTTTTCAGATTTTACTGATTGTACGTTTGCAAGGGTTATGCTGATCGTACCATGTAATCTATAGTGACTAAAATAACTGAGCAAAAATAGTATCTTCATCAGGGTGTGGGCATTTTCAAAATTTCATCTCCTTTGTGCTCTAACCCCAGCAGGTCAGCTAATGCTTTTGAACTGAGGGTTCTGTGAATTAAACTTTTGATGACTATGTACAATCTCATATATTCCCTACACAGATCCAAGATAAACAGGGATTGGTTGGATTTCATAATGGACTGAAAAGCCTGATTATGCAGGACCTTCTTCTCCCTAGGTATTTAGAAGACATCAGAATTTTACTAAGATGTAGATGTTTATTGGAGAACTACTATTGTCATGTAATTGACATACTCAACATTTTCTAGTATGTATGAGTGAGATTTTGTTATATTGGCATAACACATTCATGGACACCAGTATCAACTATGGGCACTTCCTTAAAGCAGAGTGAAAGTATGCAAGAAATTAATAGGTAACACTGTTTGGCACACAAAACAAAATTCCTATTCCTGTATCATTCTCCTTCAATGGACAGTCTTTACTTTTGACTGAGTGCAGTGCTTTTGACAGAGGTGTGTGACAGCTCAAGGGAAATCCACTTGAACACCTCCTCACTCACTTTCCCTTCAGAAATCACACCAGGTCTTTTATGCAGCAGCCTAGTGACATCTGAAAACAGCCTTGCTCAAAATATGATCTACGTAACTTTCCATTAAGACAGCTGTTTGCAAATAATTTTTGCCCAAAATATTATAATTATTCTACGGTGTGACTGACAAAACTCCAGTTTTACTATCCATGCTTTAAGTGCCTCTCCTTAATCAAAATTTCATAATTACACACCTGTAAAAGGCAGGTCACATGCTCTTCTTCTAGTCTTTGCTTAGTCAAGGCTTGTTCAACATCCCATCCTGAAGCTGTAGAGCCTGTTCCAAATCCTGTACCCTTAGCCCAGTACAACTGCTGTTCTTCTGTTGATGCAGTATTGTGTGTACTTGACACCTGTGGCTAAAGTAAAAAAAAAAAAAAAAAAAAAAAAAAAAACAAAAATTTTTAATTTTTTAT
>VXAX01004535.1:1784769-1795037 GCA_013399835.1 Leptocoma aspasia | reverse complement strand
TGGCTAAAGTAAAAAAAAAAAAAAAAAATCACAACTATTTAATGATTTCATCTTAGTAGTACTATCTTCAAAAAGCCTTTGTTATTCAAAAGAATATAATCCCAGTTTATTAACTTTCTAAAGATATCATCAGGATCCAGTGAAATTCAAAGTTTTCCATAGGAAAGACTGCCACATATATGGAGTTCTAGTAAAGGTCAGCAGAAAACTGTTGAAATTAGTTCTTCAGTTTGACCAGTACTGTAAGCCCTTTATTATTCTCTTTTAAGATACTATCACTCCTTAAATGATGAGAGGTACTAAAATGGTACCTAACCAATATCATTCTGAACATCACAGCTCTGTAATTACTGCTGCTTAGAACCTAGTAAAGTCTAATAACACAATGAGATGAAGGGGATGGGAGTGGAAATGTTATCAAGAGAACAGAAATGTTAAGATACTCAAGTATTTGTTGATTTTGAATAAATGTTCCAAAATAACAAGAGGAGTAAGTTACATATATACAGCTTATATATACAAGAGCTGTAAGTTACATATATTACAGCTCTGACACATCATCTCCGAGTCACTAAAATACACATTACCTCCTCCCTAGGTAAGAGCAAAGAAGTTACTCATCCTTAAAATTTTCTGAGAGCACATTTTTCCAACACTGCTTGGTAAAAGCTAAAACAGCTTTTATCAATGGTCTGCCTCAGTGATTTTAGTAACATAACTCCAATATTACAATGCTTAGCCCTCATGAAGTACTGTGGAAGTATTTACAATAATTTTTGAATTTTAGCAGGTCATTGGTGAAAAGAATGCCGAAAAAACTCCGATAAGGATTTTTTAACTGATGTTTTCCTATTTGAATATTTAGCACCCTAATCAAGTGACTTGCTACTTTCATTACTTGGCCACAATTAGGTGGAAACCACATCATGCAGTATTTGTTTTATGGCTCCAAAAAGTTTCATTTTCTGTTCACGTCTTCTTCAGTGACTTTGCTAAAGATTGTATATGAAAGAAAAGGAATGATGTATGAACAGACTGCAATAGTAAAAGAAATTATCACCTGTGAAGTATCATACTGACAGTTGTCTGGGATAATCTTTTTACTTTTACACTGGGAATGCAATGTGTCTTGGTGATGAAACACCAAGCTATGTGGTTATCTTCATGTAGACATTACTCATTACATCACTCATGAACATGTTGTGCCTTTAACACTCGAGAGGACTGTCATGAGCACTGAATGAAAGCACTTAAGGGAGAGCCTGGCCCCAGAAATACAAGCCTCAGTGCAGGCCTGATGGATCTCTAGTTTCAAGCTTACCATCTATCACTCAATAGATATGAATTATGAGAAAGCAAGCTATTTAAGGGGTCATGGTAGCACTGAAGCAGAAATAAGAATTAATGGTTGCCCTTTCCCTCCAAACATGCAAAAATGCTAAGGTGTTAATGTGTCAGCAGCCTGATACGCCATTAGAAGTAGAATCTCTCAGCTTCCCCTTGAATTTGATTAGCCATTAAAGTGAATTATTCTCAGGCACAGCTTCATCTCTTGCTTGCTCAACCCTTCATCAGCATCAGAGCTGCTAAAATATGGACAGCCCTATATTTTGCAGGTACTAATCCATATTCAGCCACCAGGAACTGTTTCATGCAAGCCTCTACCAAAACAATGCTAAAGAAGGAAAGTCATTAATGTTTTTTTTAAACACTTTTACAGACAATTGGTACATTATGCAAAAATAGTAACTTATAGTCCCAAAAACAAAATCAGAATATAGATATTTGGAATAGAGGGTGGTATAACATGGGAAATACATTGAAAAAAGTCACATTTTGGAGATTAATGTGGGATCTTGAATATTATGGAAAATTTTTGTCTTTAGATCTCGTTTAAATATCAGTACAAAGATTGTAATAAAAATCACTACATTAATTCATTAATTTTCACATCTCATCTATATTTGTGAAGCATTTGAAAGAAAATTGTTTGCAACCAGGAGTTTAGGTGATGAATGTTAAATAAAGTAATGAGGTCATACTATCTAATGGGTATTAAAGAACCACCATTCATTGACCATTGTGCCTCTCCCGCCCTGAAAAAGAAGGTCATGTGAAAGAAACTGATTACACCTTAATGCCTCAAGACAAGCCTTTCTTCTCTACTTTCATGAAAAGCCTACTTTCATGATTACTATGTTTATTTGCAAGACACAGGGACAATTACTTAAACAGGTACTTCACAATTATTTTTAAAGTCTGCAAAAATTAGGCTACGATGAAAGCAATGAGATTATTTTCTTTTTTTAATTAAAACTCTTAATACTTCTGGGTGGTATACAGTGTGCTGGTAACCTCACCTCTGCCTGGTTGGGACTTGAGTTGGGCACTCTTGGTGCGTGGTGGCTCAGGGCAGACAGACAAGCCAGGATAAGATGGATGGCCCCGATCTCCAGCGCCATCCGCCTGAGCAGCACTCCGTCGTCAGTGGTCAGCGGGGTCGTGCTGAACAAACTGCGCAGCACGTGGAAGGGCAGGGTTGGGAGCACGTTTGCTGAAGGAGACTGCAGGATATGACCTAGGTGGGAGAGGAAAAACATCAAACACACATTTTCCTTCAACAGTTCAATACAGCAATTATTAATTATTAATCTCTGCAATAGTTTATGAAGATACAGAACTCTACTAAGGACTTAAGCATTCACATACTGTAAAGCTATCTGTTACTATGTTTCTCTTCAAAGAAAAATTTCATTATGAGGAGAGTGTAGAAGAAAAAATGTTTTTTTATTTTATTCATAGATTTGGTAAAGAATCAAATTTTAAAAATTTGATTTGCCATTTCCAGGGGGAAAACTGGTTTGGACTAATTTTTTTAAAATACATATATATTTCTAATCATTCCAAATACAGCACAGTAAAGAATGCATGTGATCAGCTAATAGCAGCTCAGATGACAAGCAGCAGTAGTTTATCATATGTAGGATTTTTTCTGTATTCACGTGCCCGAAGTGTGAATTAATGCACTGACACAAACCAAGTTTCTATTGAAGTTGAATACATGGTGAAATACTAACATAATTTTAATTAGATTAATTGCATGTATTAATTTTTTGCTACTTAAAAATTTTAACCCCTTTACATTATGAGCAAAAATTTTCTTTTAAAAGCCACATTTTGAATAATGGAGTGACCTATTAATGCAACACACTGAGGTATGGGAAACTGTCTCAATTTTTCCTGTATTTAACAATACATTTCACATTCCTTCCCCAGTGCATACATAAAGAGAGACAATTGACAACTGCAGATGTTTCAAACAGTGAATATACTTTAAAATAGCCAACTCTGTCCAGAAATTTGCTTCCTATTTTAAATATTTTATTTTCTCCCTTATTCTTAAGAGGGAGAAATTCTTAAGAGTTTATCAGTTATATCATCATCCAGAGATTTAAACAAATACGTCTGTATTTGTGTGTGTATGTATCTACACACATACATACATACACACACATGTTAATTCATATCTATCTGGTACTCTTTGCAAAGACAATAACAAGAAGGAATCAAAAGTCCTCTGACTGGGATCTTCATCAATAAAATCAAAAACTCCTGGAAAATAAGCCCATCTGATAGAATCCCATAACTGCAGGCATAGCCAAATCAAAAAAGAGAAAATCTAAACATTTGCACATTATTTATCTTTGCAGACAAATGAATCCATGTTTTAATCTATAAACCATAGATTTATAATTGCAGCTCTTCACATTATGCAAGAAAGTAATGAGATTCTACATGTGTGAAAAGCTGCATTTCAAACAAAAAAGGAAGATATTAATAGTTTATACAGAAAACTAATGTGGATTACTGTGTACAACTGAACCCACATTTTGCAGAGTTGCATTCAGATGTTTGGCTTAGGGAAAAGAGAAATTGGCTGTTACGCCCAGCTAAAACTAAGGCTACGAGGGAATGTAATTCCTGTCAACAAATGCATTGGAGAAAAGAGAGGTACTGACCACAAACTGCATATGAATAAACATAGGCAGAAAATTAAAGCAGCCCCTACCCATCAAAAAAATTATGTTCTGGAACAGTATTCCAATAGCAGTAGTGGCTACACACACACACAAAAAAAGAAAGCAACCCAAATTCTGAAGGTCTCTTTGTTAAAAAAAAATTTAAAAGGATCTAAAAATTGCCTGCAGTAGTAAGGGACTGGAACTACTCTAGAAACTGCATACAGTTCTTCAGTTATTTAACACTCAGATTACTTGGGTGTAAGCAGCTATTTTTATTGCCCAGTTTACTCTTGTCTACTGTCCTGCACGTAAATACCAGAGAACAAAAAGATAAGCAGAAAGGAGGGCAAATGAGATTCTTGGTTTTCCAGCTGGTCTTATGAGGTCTATGTTGCACACCAGCCTATAGAGTGCTAAATAGACACTAACTTCTGATGATTGCAGCCTAGAAAAACCAGCACTCTTTTCAAATTCATAATCACAGAATCATGTAGGTTGGAAAAGACCATTGGGATCATCAAGTTCAGCTTGATGTGCCAGTGCCAATGCCAGTAAACCTGGCACTGCTCAAGTGCACCACTACACAATACCCAGTGAAAGGAAATGCCTTAAACATATGAAAACACATTTCATACACACTCTTCCAGTTTTTCAAAACAGTAAGGAACACGAATATTAGAACTATAAGCAGAATTCAACATTCATTTGCAAAGACACTGACAGCAAAATTTTTCCTGGCTTATCTGTTTATTCTTTGAAGAATATCCCAGTTCTCCCTCTGAACTCATACCATCAAGGTAGAGCTCCTGTTCAGGCAATTTAATCACCATAGTCTTTAGGGTGATACTCTCCTTTTCTAGAACATTATTCAGTGGTTTACTCTACACCTGTTGTAGCCTTGCTGTTATCCATATAATTCTGCATTTGGTTGCAGAATTATAGGATGTTTGCACAATTAGTTGAGCATTTCCAGCTACTTAGATAATTCTGTCTGAATGCAGTCATCTTGACAGTGTCATTGTAGGTTTTATCAGTGCTTATTTTACAATTACTCTGACATGAGATGAGAACCCTTGAATAGTGATGACTGTGATAAAACTTTGCCAGATAGAATTTAATAGAGACAACAGTTTATCAAAGATGCCTGCAACGCGCTTCTGCACAAACCAATTCTAACTTCCTGATAAAAGCAATACAGTGCAAATAAATTTAAGTAAAATTATCTGTGGTCTACAAAGAAAGGTAATAATTACAGCACATACTTCCTTCACCATCATCTGTAACTCCCAACACCAATCTCAACAGACACTGAGCATGTTTCCGTTCTTTTAGCAGCACCTCAGCATAGCCCGGGAGACGGAGAAATAAACCAAAGGCAGCCAAAGAATGTGCAGGTATGGGAGACATAGTTTGGACTGTTGACTTGATCGGTGGAGGTTCTGCAGCAATTGTTTCTGGTGCTTCATACACCAATTCCCCTGATTGTTCAATGGTAACCCATTCAAACTGATCACTGTCCTTCTGTTTTTCCTGTGTGGCTGATGTAACCACTGGAGTGCTCACCTTAACCAAAAAAACAACAAAGAAATTTGGCAGTCATTCAGTTAAACACCTTAAACAAAAATTCTATTATAGTAAGGATCTAAAAGACATGCAATCTTAATGCAGGACACAATAAAGAAGTCACATGAAATACTCTACTATTTGCAGATACAGGGACCATGCTAAATGGCTGAAAAGGGCATACTTGTTGCATTTTCAATACAGTGCTAGAAAGTCATGCCTACACAAGCAAGCAAACATATTTTGGCAACCTAAAATCCTCAATGAAAGTGTGTTGCTTAAATATAGAGTCATAAGAGACACAAATTACTCTGAAGTAAATACAAAAATTAATTTATGTACCATAGCATTAAACAAGAAATGGCCCTTTTATTTTTAACATTAAACACTGTGAACCTAAGTATTTACTTTTTAACTACATATTGCAAAAAGAAAAATTAAACGTAATGCCTTTAAAAACAAAGAATAACTTCAGGTATCTTAGCAGTTTTGTAGCAACTCACGATCCTTTTGAGTTTTTGATTGATTTGGCAGGCTTTATTACTATTACACTCTAACAGAACAGTCTGTTTTATGACCAGAGGACTGTGCAGTCAAGCATTATGATGGCAATCAGAGTTTAAGGGGGTAGTAGCTGTACAGTGCCCCAAGACACAATCAAACAATTTAAATGAAATTATGACACTGAGGTCCCTCTCATAATTAAACATCACAGAGGTTTCAGGCTTTCATGCTATTCAGATAAACTGATTTGATCATATTTAGAATTTCAATACTTATCACCAGACTGATATAAACTGGAAAAGATTAATATGAAAAGCCTTTACAGAAATTATCCAGAATACCAAATTCCTAATTTAAAGCCAAAGCCATGTTTTACTGCATTTATTCCAATTATCTTCACATTAGGAGAATCAGAAGTACCAGTGACTTGGAGAAACATAAAAGTAAAATTAAAGAATTAAGAGTCTGGAGAAATCATCAGTCTTCATTCTGAATAGTCTGTTTTGTATTACTGTATTTAATTTTTTTTACGGTTCGCAGACTTCTTATTCAGTATTTGAATCTAAACATATATCTCACGCTATGAAATTGTGAAAAGACAGTAAGTTCCCAGGACTATAGAAAAAGAAGGAAAAAATGGAATGAAATTTCTCATGGTTATAAGTTACCTTTCATGTCTTGCAGAATTCCATATATCAGTTTTCTTCAATCCAGAGTACACATTATCCCTCTTGGAATTCATAATACAGTAACTCTTTATGTAAGTACTTTTCCTTAATTTGTAATTTTTGAACTGCATTGGTACTAGACCTCTAAGGCCTTAGTAGAACCATTTACAAAGGATGCATAGTTACTATGCAGTCTCACTACTGGGTTCCTATGGCTGCTATAATTTTACAGTCAGGATACTGAATAGCACACTTAATTCATGATTAATTCAGTTTCAAAGGGAATAAATATTACTTCCTATTAGGACTATCAGACAAAAAATTCAAAAATACAGTCAAAGAGAATCTGAATAATTCACAGGTTATTTTTTCCCTTTTTAGCAGTGTGTACTTAGAACAGCAGCCAAAGGAGTAATTCCACACTAATGCCACTACTGATACTTTCGAAATGTCTATCAGTGCATCCAGAGGAATTCTATATATAAGTATACAAATAATATCTATTATTTCTTAATATTAATAAAAATAATAATAAAATTACAGCTTCTGCTTTGAGAACTGAATTTCACTTAACCATAAAAATACCTATGAGGGTACACTTGCATGAACAATTAAGTGATAAGCAAGTATGTCTTTATAGTACCTCAATAACTTTATTTTACTGCACCCTCCAAGATATTTCAAGTTAACAGAAGTAGCTTGCCTTGGTCCCACAAGGACACAGCTACTCAGGCAGTCTATGACATGGACAGGGAATCACATGCACAGCTGGACAGGGCTGTGGAGTTATGCCCTTGCCTATTTTAAAGTTAACTTCCCCACATAACTGAGAAGTTAAACTGAACCATAGAGAAATACAAGGAAAATACTCTCCTTAAACAAACAAAATATTCTCAGCATGTTTTCTGACATTTTTTTTTCTACTCACTTGTTGAATTACATCAGGATAAAGCATAGGGAGTCTCTCTGCAATAAGAGCCAATCCACCCATGCCTGCAAAAACTTGCAGTGGAGACTGAATGGGACAGGTTTCCAGAAGTGATTCATCTAGAACTGCATCCATACACTCATCCCCAGGACTGATGGCTTCATCTTCAGGGCAAGGTCCTAGTAAATCTGCATGCTCTACAAAAACGTATGTAAAAATGTAAAAGAAATTAATACATATAATAATTAATACATATAATCAATACTGTGTTTATTTCTTTGTCCTTGTTTAAAAGTGGATTTCAAAAGTACTGGTTCCTTCTCGGGCAAAGACTGAGCCAAGAATCTGAAATGGATACAAGAATATCAAAAGAAAATAAAAGTGTTAGTGGTACCTTTTGCCATCAAACTCAGCATTATTTATATACGGCTACATGTTAATTATTAGAATTTTATGTTTTATTAGAATTTGATCTATGCCTTCAAGACTTTGCTAATTTTGGAGTTATGACACTTTTTAACACTCATCTATAATTTAAGTGTAGGTTTGTTATTCTCCATTAAAGAGTTTATAGCTGAAGAAAGGAAAGATAATCTTAACCTTAAATTAGTTTTGCTTCTTACATCTCCTCTCTGTGAGGTGTCAAAATGACCCTCTGCAAAAGCCATGAAATTTAATTCTATTCTTCCTCATGAAAAAAGATCATGATCTGGATTTCTAACTTTCTACTTGCCTCCATCTTCCCAGTTTATGACTAAGTACCCTAACATCTTGTACAACAGACAAAAAAATGAACGTTCTATGCACTTACGCACACAAATATATCCAGAATATACAGAACCCTACCACGATTCCTTATTGCCAAAAATCAACCCTCTTTGCTAATTGCCACAGGCAAACTTTGGTGAATATTCTGTATATTTAATCTAAAAATCTGTTTTGCAGATTATATTTTTAAGCAATGTAATGCAGGGGTCCTCCAAGTCTTCACAGTACAGCTACATCAAAAGGCAGGAGAGATCAAGTGGTCTTAGTATCTCTTCACTGGGAACAGTCTGACACCCATGATAATCCTCGGTTATACTCCAAACATACAGCACACATACTATTATTCATTATATACTTGTAAAAACACAGAAGCACATTAGTAAGTAACTTGTGCAGCTACCAAAACAAATTCCTTACGAAAAAATTTTTAAACAGTAGACACTCCATCTTTTAACAGATACTTCACCTTTTAAAACTGTTTCTTCTCTAACTTGAAAGGGAATAAGAAACAGCAGGTCTTTCCCCATCCTAATTCTCAGCTTTTAAACATGCAAGAAGCACTGTGCTACAAGGACATCACCAATATGCTGTGGGAGGACCACATTGCTTTGGAATAATGTGATCAAAGTGTAAGATTTAATAAGCTTAAATCAGGGACATGTAGGAATATGTACATCAATTCATCCTACTTCAAACACACAGACAATGAGAAGTCTGTCTGTCTGAAGAAGTCTTTCATAGACAGACTAAGAAAAGGTTGCAGATACATTCAAAGCAGGATAATCCTTTTAAGAAGATGTCCAAACATAACACTTTTAGTACATACAGCTTTGATGTCTACTGTTCTAAAGGACACAGGCAGAAATCTCCTCTGTGGAAGTGCTCCTTTTCCCCACAGACAGTGGGTGAGGGTGTCACAAACTTGCTGGTATCAGCAGGGAACCGCCTTCCACCAGACCTATGGAGGATTCCACCTCACTAGGCTGATTGCATTTGCTGCAATTGATTTGCAATTCAATTGCTTGCAGTGGCATGAATTGATTGGACCACAAGAAATGTCAGATATCCTTCATAATGATGGTTTTAAAATAAAGATTTTGACAAAAAACCTCACCCTTCTGTTTTGCAGTGTAAAAAGCTGTAAGCCTTCCCAAAGGAAGAAAATAACAAAATAGAAACACAGAGATACTGATAATGCACAGAAAGCTTTTGCTTCTCTGCAAAAGACACTTGAAAACTAAGTTCTCAGTGAGAATGGCTACAGGCAGCTCCTTTAACTGTGAGGGCAAATACAGTATCATCTTCAATATTCACTCAAGGGGTTACCCTTAAGTATGCTTTTCAAGTCCTTGCATTAGTTACTCTTCTTATAATCCAGTTGAAACCTCCATGAGTATTTTCCAAGCTTTCAGTGAAGTCATGCACTTCAGCTGTGGAAAACTGCTAATCTTAAAAAAAGCATTGGAACACACAGAAAGAAATGTTGATAAATTACACTCTTCCTCAGGTAGTAGTAAATGTGGCACTAGAGACACCATGTGAAGCTATAAAATCTATACAGCATGGATGGTGTCAAGAAACTCATCTACTTTAAGTAGCAAGTAAAGGAGCACTGACATGTAAGAATGATTTCTCTAGATATTACAAACTAGTTGTCGTGGTTTGAAAAGTGTTAGAATAGGAAGTGAGGTTTTTTTTGGACACGCCTCTGCAAAAACACCCTGTTAAAACTGGGCACAGGAAGAAGCAGCTCTCTCTTTTCCGGTGGTCAGCAAGTCAGGTAGGGTGGACTCCATCCCCCGGCCTCAGGCCGGG